>JBBPLC010000485.1:0-19574 GCA_038089535.1 Hemileccinum rubropunctum
AGCAAAACCAAACCAACAAGCAATCCGTGTGCCATACTCGGCTTTCGTATAGTAGAATGCTAGGACGAAATATCAGTACATAGCCTCAAGCGACGATAGAAAGGCATACATAAATACAGTACAACTGAAGACCCGAATGCTGCTTCAAAAATGCCAAGACTCAATCGTGAAATAAGAAGGCTTTCAAAATTGCTTGCGATCGACTATATGTGTTCCGTGGTTAGATAGTCAGGAAAGAAGGCTCCGGATAACTGCTCACCATCAACGTGGAGCACATGCCACATAGAATGGCTGAGCCGCCAATCCATAAACGAGGACTATAATACTTGGAGAGTACAGTCCATGGTACTTGGCACAGAACCTGGCCACCAAGATATAAACATACGGCTACTGAGCACGTCCCTGTTGGTTTGCACTCACATATGGTATAAAAAAGATTGCGACTACCCAATCAAAGAGTAGACCGGTAGGGTCTCCTCCCAGCACATCTTGAGGTAGTCCCTGAAGCCGCGCATTTCCCAGGTTTGACCGATCGAGGTCTGGATGGGTGCAGTAAAATTAGCCATATGAGTTGTGACCAGGTCTTGAAGACCTTCTCACATGCAAACAGGTAGAGAACACAAGTGATGGGTAAAATCCTTCGGTCTAGTTTGTGTAAAAGTCTCTTCTCCGCAGTGTGCGAATCCTGTGGGACGAGTGTAGCGCGCGAATCTAGTGGGATGAGTGTGGTATGCGAATCCAGTGGGATGAGTGGGTCATCTTCGCCGCTCTCGCAGTCATAGTGATGGCTGGAGAGCTCATCTGGAGGGGAGAGGACGCCACAATCTTTGGAGTGCATTTCTGTGCTGCTGGGAATGCACTGTTCATGGGAAACGGATAACTTTAGGTCCTGTCCCCTGGCGCCTCGATGCCTGTGAGAACCGATAGTGTGTGTTCTATTTTTTGAGTCAACGTGTGACGTTAGGTACTTAACTAGAGATACTAACGGCCGTATCCGGGGTAGCAAAGAAGACTCGGATACACTTACGATTGGATCGCAAGGGATCCGGCAGCCTGAGAGTCGACTCAGATGTGGAGGGGTCACTGGCATTATGCAAGTGGCCGGTCCGAATACTACAAACATGTCAACTGAGTGCATCACCGTAGCCGCATCAATAGATGGCAGTCCGACAGGCTCAAATAGCCTTTTATTATGGGGCCACCTCACAATTCTACGCGTCAGCTTCGAGACCAATTAAAGTGCTATCGATCAAAACAACAGCTTGAAGGAGCTCCGAACAGTACGCACCTCTCTCCCATTACTTTGTTGAAGCCCCAGATGTGTCTTCCCGCGGCCCTCGTTCTGGAGGTGTCATTGTCTTCTAATTTGGTGTAATCGAAATCCCCTGGAAAACGATGCCATGTCGCCTCTTGTAGGTCAAGTTCAACACGGCCTTACACTCGCGAGCGTTCCCTGGTCCCGGCGTACGGTTGCTCGTCGAAATTCGAATGCTCTTATCTCCACCGGCGTAACGATGACGAGCGACCTGCTGGGCCGCACTGCTTGCTAAACGATGAAGACGGTCGAGTCGACACTACATGTGTTGCCCATCGACGCAGTGAACCAACGAGGATAAACCAGCACTGTCATTCAAATCGAGACCATTTTTGATCAACCTTTTCGTGCCACAACCTCCTATGTGTCCCGACGTGTGGGAAAAGTAACCCGAACTACGTGTCGAAGCGCATCCGAGTTCGATCCTAAAAATTATATTATGTCGACCTCCCTCTGTCAGTGGGTGGGTACATGTGCACTCGTGCTCGGCGGAAAATTCAAGTTGGCACTCGACGGTGTCGACCTCATCCAATGGTACCTCGAGACACCAACAACACTGTTTCGAGATTGTTCGCTCCCTCCTGGGCCACCGAGCCTTCCTTTCGTCGGTGACGTGATTGGAATCAACACCGGGGCGCCATAGTTGACATACACCGAGTGGGCAGAGATGTACGGTAAGTAAATCATTGAGCTTTCCCTCTCTTCTTTTCTTCACATCGGAAGAACACGGCGATCGAGGTCTCGAGTTTATGCAGGAGGTCTCCGAGTCGTGTACACCGTCATCGTCAGTTCCGAAAAGGATCTCCTCGAATACCGCTCCAGGAACTACTCTGACCGGCTATTTCTCGTCACGAACGAACTGTGAGTCGATGGGCCTTGGTCCATCATACTATGTACATGTTGCCTGTCGATTTGTTGACCCTTATTTCGAGGTTTGGGATGAATTTCGACTGTATTCTATCTATCACCTTATGGTGATCGATGGCGACTGCACCGATGTTTGTTTCACCAAGTCTTTCGGGCGGGTTCTGTCGCCAAGTTTGTGCCGATGCAACAGCAAAAGGTCGTTTCAACCGTTGCGCCGTTTGCTGCGATGGCCAAGTCAGTACCCGGATCACATCTTTGAGTACGTTGGCTGCACCACCGTCCATGCTTATGGGACCCAATAACGAAGTTATGTTTGACAGGTATACAGCATCGGTAGGAATGCACGCGGTATATGATTATGATCCCGTGTCTCGTAAGTCAATCCGCGGTACCACATTCATTGTGGCGGGCAGACATGTTTATTTCTGGCTCTCTCTCTTCTGTCGTGACTGCCTGTGATATCGTTCAAAAGACTGCCGCGTCGTCGAGGATGTGAACCAAGGATTGTGTTGATAAGCCGTTCAATTATTCGTTGGAAAAGATGGTATGATGGATGACAAATCATGGGAGAACATCACTCATTATTGTATGACTGGTAGAGGACAGGAAGTGTTGGTTTAAGCATAGCATGTGATGCCGCTCGAAGAGCAGAGGAACAAGATATCCCTGCAGATTCGGTGTGGATGCGAGGCCTCAAAGAGGCTGCTGCGACGGCATTCATGGGTAATTGTCGCTCTCTCGCATGCTTTTTTCGATCTCATGCTTTCTCCCAGCTGGATAGGAACGACCTTTTCCCCCATGGTGGTCCTGTTCCCGGACGCCCAGAAGGAGGCGCAGGTGCAGATTGATGCGGTCGTTGGCAGGGGCAGATTACCTCGTCTTCAAGATCGACAGTCGGACCCTTTCATCGATGTTCTCCTGCGCGAAACGATGCGATACAATCCTGTCGCACTACTCTGTCATTCGGGGTTTCCCGTGTTGCGTCTTCATCTCGAGTGACGGGTTCCTCTGGGTTAGCTTTCCCGCACGTTTCCGTGAATGCAGATGTCTACAACCGATATCACATACCACAGGGCATGTTGACATCTTCATTTCATGCTTGCGTGCGTGATTTAGTTGATAGGATCAGGTGTCCTCATCATCTCGAACGCTTTCCCTATCCATCCCTCTATCTCGCACTGACTACATCCTCCTCACAAGTGCATGACGCACAACGAATCTAAATTCCCCCGAACGTATGAATTCCTTCCCGAGCGTTTCCTCGACGATGGGACCCTCAAGCCGGACGACACGTAGAAATACGCGACACTGCGACGAGTTCGAATCGGATACCCATGGTTGATGAGGCTTTGAAGAACCAATGGAACACTTTAAGAGGGTCACACATAAACCCCAAAATCATGTCATGTTTTAGTACTGTACACGCATATTATGAAATATGACACCATGCCAACGGGTTGTTTACGAGTGCTCCGGATCCGATTCTGTCGTTTGGTTAATGTTATCTGTATGTCACATGACCGTTAGCGAAATATGACCTGATTTCCATTTAAAAAGTGGACTGACAAGTTTTCGACCAAACCATCCTCTCTTCTTGCCCGTTCCTTTCTTCCTATCCGTAAGCTCTTGGACTATTGACATACACGAGGACTTGGCTGACATGGAACATCCCAGAGCAAAATGGCCAGCGACGGACGTGTCAACCAGCGCATTGACAACTATACCAAGTTTTGGGAAAAGGACCCCGGTCAGGAGACCGATACCAACAACCAAAACCGCCTCGGCAGTTACGCGGACGTTGTCAATGGTTCATCCTTGTACTCTATTTTGTCTGTGCTAGTCGTGACCTCGTCTTTTTTTAGGCTACTATGACGGTGCGACACAGGTGTACGAGTACGCCTGGGGTTCGTCATTTCACTTCTCCCGCTTCTACAAAGGGGAGGGGTTTTACCAATCGCTCGCTCGTCACGAACACTACCTTGCTGCGCAAATGCAACTTCGTCCTGGTATGCGCGTCCTCGACGTTGGGTGCGGTGTCGGTGGTCCCGCACGGGAGATTGCTACCTTTATGGACGTGAACATTGTTGGCATCAACAACAATGAATTTCAGGTACAGCGCGCGAGACGGTATACGAAATCTGCTGGCCTCGAAAAGCAAGTCACATATGTTCGGGGCGACTTTATGAAACTGGCAGAACAATTTGGAGAAAACTCGTTTGACGCTGGTATGTGTTTTTCTGTGCTATGTGGTGGACTAGGTGTTAAGATGGGATTTAGTGTATGCCATCGAGGCTACCTGTCATGCTCCGTCTTGGGAGGGCATTTATGGCGAGATTAAAAAGATTCTCAAGCCAGGAGGTGTCGTAGGTATTCATTAGTTCTCGTTTACGGGCGCGAACTGATGGCATGGATAGTTTGGTGTCTATGAGTGGTGTATGACCGAGGACTGGGACCCGTCTATCCCTTCGCACAAGGAGCTCGCGCATCAGCTAGAAATCGGCAATGGCATTCCTGAGATGCGTCCGCTCGAGGCTGCGCGCAAGGCATTGAGCAATGTTGGGTTCAAGATTGAGCACGATGAGGATCTTGCTGCCCGGCCGGACGAGATTCCGTGGTATTACCCCCTCGAGGGTGATCTGCGCAAAGCCCAGACGCCGTGGGATCTCGTGATGGTGTGGCGTACGAGCTGGAGTGGAAAAATTGTGACGCACACGGGCCTTCGTTTGATGGAGTTGTTTGGCTTAGTACCGAAGGGTACATGGGAGGTCTGTGAGAAGCTCAAGGTTGCGGGTGACGCACTGGTCAAGGGCGGGCAGACCAAGGTAAGCGAGAACGTTTTGTTGTGAAAACAAAGCCTGACAAGCTTGGCAGCTCTTTACGCCAATGTATCTGGTGATTTGTCGCAAGCCCTTGGAAGAGTAATAATGTTATTAGCTTAGATATTTTCATTTTAATGGAATCCGATCTTGCGGGAGTTTCCGAGAAATGGGAAGATCTTGTGAGGCTGTGGTTGAAGCTTTGAAATAATCCACACGATGGAAGGTGATCCCAGGGTAAGCAAACCCAGGTTGCCCAAGGCATACACCGAAGAACAGCTCGTCTTTCTTCGAAGTCACATCAGCGGTTTCGAGACGAGGACGAGGGGCCATGTTAGAGGTGACGCTAAAAAATTCGCCCTAGACAGAGCCAGCGAGTTTCTCTTGCGCTTCGGGCTGCCCCCAGATCTTCATGGGGTCGACGAAGCTGAACCGCGATTCCGCGAGGTGAGTGACCGCTACATCTATATAACGAGCTCACCTTGCATTAGCAAATATACAATTGGTACAAGAACACCGTCGGGCGGGCGAGGCGGAAACTCGAGGGGCGCACGAGGCCCAGGAAACTGTCTGACAAAGGTGCGTCGTGCTCGGCTTCTTTAGCAGGTGCTCACTATCTTAGCCAGCGTCGACGTCAGGTAGCAGCATCTCGTGGAGTCCAACCCTCGCCACCACCTTCAATGCCTCGCCTTCCGATGCACCCGATCCAAACACCCCGCATCTACACCCGCATTCGCATACCGCACAACAACCACAGCAGCAACAACAACAACAGCAACAACCACAACCACAACCGCAGCAACAGCAACAGCAGCCCCAATCCCAACCTCAGCCAGGCCCGTCCAGCCAACAGCTTCAATTTACCTTCCAGGCTGCTGTGCCCGTCCCAGTGCAAATCCCCTCCCAGAACACGATCGCGCTTAGCGTGACCCCATCTGCACTTCGAGACGCCTTCATGACTCCCGCAATCGACCTACCAACGCTCTCCTCACTCATCCAGTCCTATGTCATCGCCCACCCGTCCCAAACTCCGTTAACGCCTGTAATACAAGCCCTCTTTGACGCTGCCACATCCCTCGTCGCTTCTTCCGCGTCGGCCGCTTCGACTTCGGCATCATCTATGTCCGCGTCAGGATCCGCTTCGGCATCTAGTCCGAATACGGGGCATGCACGAACCGACGTCCTCTTTGCGCTCCTCCGCCGCTTCGTCGACGCCTGTGCGTTTTTCCCAAACACGCTCGTCCATGCGGACGTCTCTGGTCCTCTGGCGGGCCCCCGCGCGTTGCAAACCGCGATCCGCAAGTCTTCGGTGTGGGCCCCCATCAGTGAGAGCGTGAGCTCCGGGCCGCCAGTGCACGGGTCACTCTCGGATGAGATGGAGCGAATCAAGGTCGATAGACAACGACGCAAGGATCATGTTCAGTGGGCCCAGATTCATGCGGCTGCGATTGAGCTTGGGATCGCTGGGGGTGCCAACGGGGGTGTGGGTCCTAGCACCCCCGTCAACGTCAACGTCGGTGTCGGCGTGGGCATGGGTGTTATCGGCGCGAGCACGAATGCGGCCTATCACCATGGGTACCCGGGCGTCTCCTCGTCGTCATCGCCGAATACGGACACGTTCTCGCAGATGATGGTGCGCGATGCGGTGTGGGAGTCTGATGAGGTCGAGTGGGTTGCAGGGATCATTGTGTTGCGGGCGATCATTCGTACGGGGGGGATGAGTCGGAAGGCGGAGTGGGAGCAGTTATTGGGGGCATATGAACGGCGATGGAAGGAAATCAAGGATGAGGCGAGGCAGGCACTCGTCACGGTGGGTCATTTTCTGCATTACATTGTTGTCGCTGTGTACGTATACTGATGGTGTCCGGACAGGAAGTGTTGCTTGGCGCGAGGGATGACCTTGCACGTTTAGACGATGCGCGCGTTACATAGTCATTTTGCATTTTATCATGCATCCCGCTTCAAAACTTCAATCTTGGAAGGCACAAAGAGTATCATTAACCATCGATTTGTTATGCATGTACAGGTTCCTTGGCCAATTGTTCAACATATTCAATCATGCAGTCCTGTATAGCTAGGCTGGCGGGACTTCGCGCCAAAGTAATTCACCATGAGTGAATCCAATTTCGCCAACGTGAACTAGTAACGAACGTCAATCCACTCTGCGAAATTCCTGAAACACTAATAAGCTGATACAACACTGATTACATCTTTGCCAATCCGCGACTCCGGTGCCATGATGTAGTGGTGTAGAGTGTGCGGGCTAATATATTCAGCATGAAACTCAGGTATGTAATGCTATCACTTGGCAACTTCACTTTGATTGCAGAAAATGCCACGGGTGCTGAGGGTGCTTCTCATGCTACAGTTCGAGCTTTCATCGGCTCATCTCACCGATCCGAAGAAAATGGTGCAATAACAGACGGTTCACTAGACACGCCTCGTCGTAGCGCATCAGGACCGGTCCAACGTTTGATGCAACTTGTTAGTTGCTCAATGCTGTCAATGCAGTTAGAACGGGAGACTATGATACAGTGCACTTCAGGAAACGAAGCTGTTGAAGAGCTGAAGACCGGCATCAAGGACGGCCATGCAGTGACTAAAGCCTTCACGGAGGCAGCGGGTCTAATAGTCACGCTCGAAGTACATGGTGCCATTGACGATCCTGGTGCACACACGAAGGAAGTGACCCGGGCCGACCGAACGTTTAGATTAACACGTTAGCTGCTAATACACTTGAAAGTTGGAACGAACGAACGTCTTCAGATCGATCAGATCGACAGTCCGATTTTGGGAGACTATGATGACACGATGCACTTGACGGGACGCAGCCATTGATCATTGAAGAACTGAAGACACGAATCGAGGACTTCGACCGCGGCGTGTCTAAGCCGGTCACGCAGGGAACACCAAAAAATAAGTGAGAAGGAATGGATGTGGGTGCGAGATTAGCTACCCTAAGTTGCTGAAGGGGCAGGTTTGGTGGCATGTGGTTGGCATGAAAAGGTCAGGTTGACTCCAAGGTAAGCGTCGCGGTCGAGTTCGCTGAGTGCTGCGGTGGCGCGAGACTTTTATGGACGTCTTGACTCAGGCACTCGTCAGATTCCGGCTGATGGGACCGAGGTTAGGTTTCCCGAGTCATATCGTAGTTTCCTCTGTGCTCAACTTATGGTGAACATAGCGGCATTGTATCACGGCACCGCTCAAACGTCGCCTACTCCAGATTTTCCCTTCTATTATGTTTGCGAAGTATGTCAAGTTCGCTGATCGTGTCAAAAGACTTCAAGTTGCTGCCACACTGACACCGGCTCAGGCTCCGATATGCGACAGACACGACGTGTCGAACGCAGATGAGACCGCCTCCATCATGATGCAGTGAGCATGGAAACATGCCTCATCACTACCTCGCGAAATAGCTAT
Organism: Hemileccinum rubropunctum; assembly: GCA_038089535.1. Lineage (NCBI taxonomy): Eukaryota > Fungi > Basidiomycota > Agaricomycetes > Boletales > Boletaceae > Hemileccinum > Hemileccinum rubropunctum. Next base: position 8,419 of record JBBPLC010000485.1, read on the forward strand.
GCCCGCCTCTCAGAGCCGACGAAACGTGGTGCACGTGGGTTGACGCCTTGTATCAAAAAGCAATTATCCCCGAGTTGTGTGTATCAGCTGCCAACGAGAATTCAGGCCCAGGTGTTACATCGGAAGTCCTTGAGGTTCAGGGACGACAGAACGATTCGTATATCGTTCCCATAAGATGATGACAGTCCATCTCAGGTTCGTTCGTTCCACTCACCCTTCCGTTTTCGCTCATTTTTTTATCCTCCCTGCATCGCACAGGAGCTGATATGGCATCCCCCGTTGATGCAACATTCGGTGCACTTCTTGTTGGCGGGTTCTGTAGCGCAGTGTGAGTATCCGCTCTGGTTTTACCGGTGCATGTCCTACCTTCATTCTAGCCTGTCTGGAGTCGTCCTCGTGCAGACTTTTCTTTACATCAAACTCTTTCCACAGGATTCTCCGAGGATCAAAGCGATAGTAGGTTACCCTTTATGAATTGCCCAAACACCCTGACCTTGCACCGTATTTAGGTGGGAGTGGTGTGGTAGGTCCCTATCGTAGTGCACTTGCTCTGTTCTGAGTACTTATGTAACCATTTCCTTAGGACGCTCGACTCGATCCACAGCATATTAGTCTACATATCGATCTGGCATTATTTAATTGCGAATTACGGTCAGGAACAGTCGTTGGACACCATCTCAATGTACGTTTGGGACCTTGGCGCTCAATTTGATGATTCATGAAACGAACATTATCTAGCCCACTAGCGGTATGTACACTCCAATCTTTCTTACACTTTCGTCTGATTTCCATATCTCAGTTGACAGGCGAAGTGACCGTGAGTGTGATTCTGTATTCCCCGTGCGCAATGGCCTCACTGTTACGATCCCCTGGTATAGGCTATCTTGACGCTTGTTGTGCACTGGTAACATTTGCCCAATTGCACCCAGTCAGTTTGTTGAACCCGTCACGCAGTTTTTTTGCGCATCGCATCCATAAATGTGCGTAACATCCTACCAACCAGAGTAAAGCGCTTATACTTTCTAGTAAGTCAACAGCGATGGTCATTCACGGTGTTGATCGTGGGTGTCTACTTCGTTGGAACCGGGTTCCCAGCTGATCGAATGTTTCATCATCAAAAGTTGGTGCTGGCATTATTCCGTCTGTGTGAGTATTTGTGATTCCTTTCAATCAACATCAATACTTGAATGACCACAATGAGATAGGTTGCGCTTCAGGTGAATAACAATTCATGAACCCGGTGTGCTTCCAAACTCACACTTCGCAACTGGCAGTCACATCGGCCGAAATGTAGGACATATCCGAGTCCCTGGTTGGTAGACCACAACCTGAATCCAATATATTAGGATACGTTTGAAAACCTTTTCGGCGCTCCTCCATTCAAATTTCCGAGTGAGCTTGGCTCGATGCATCGACTATGTCCTGATTCTTACGATCTTCTTCTCGCAATAGATCATCTTCAGCCTCGGTTTAGCGGCGTCGTGTGCCGTAGATATATTGGTTACCGGATTCTTTACTTATACACTGAAGGCTTTGCAGAAGATACAGAAGGAATCGACAAGGTAAGACTTCAGTATCTCCAGTGGCTTTGACTACTAAGCTTCCGTAGCCTGGACCGCATCATTTCCGTGCTTGTGATGTATACGTTTGAGACGAACATGTTAACAAGGTGACGTTCATTTTATGTGGCCTCCGAACACCTCATTAAAACATTCTATCTCCAAGTGCTGCGACGACTTTGTCCATGATTTTTGTGAGTCCCAACCTGTATCATCAGATCTTTTGAACTTTCTGACCGACATTCGCCAAGTGGCTCGCGATGCCGCACACGTTTATCTTTTTGGCAGTTCACTTCTCTATCAGCAAATGTGAGGTTTTTTTATTTTGTTTTCTCCGGGCCATCTTGGTCCTTGCTCCGCAGCTGACGACATCTATATAGTGTACGCAAACTCGCTGCTTGCTACGTGAGCTCTGAATCTGTTGCCTCGTCATAGGACGTTACCGATAGTCAGCCAGGTTGAATGCACGCAAACAATTCCAAGACCAACGACGACGTGACCTCTCCGATTTAGCCCTGTCTCCAAGATTCCCCCGATTTTCTAGCAAGGCACAAAAATCGGCGGATATGTTCGGGGTTCGTGCATGTGATCGATCCTGATCGGTTTGTCCTGACGTCACGACTAGTCGCACAATGAACCCTTTCCTGCTCCGGTACGTCTTGAGCCGCTCCGTTTGGTTGAGCGGGTGTGCTCATCCCTGGGTCTGACTCGGATCTGTTACCGGTGAACGTGAACCAGCTAAGAATCAATGTCGAGGCGGTCGAGGTTGGACGCGATGTGCCGTCTCCATTGCCGTCGCCGGGCTTGAAGCGCGTGTCGATGTTTGAACCGCACGCCATATGACAATCGCACATACTAGCATGTGTGTGCGCACGTGCAGATCTGAGCCGTCTTACAATATTCTCATGATAAAGTATCGTATCCACTCTCCTTTCGTGTGGTTTCTTTTCGGGGGTTACAATACATCTGGTTGGGTTTGTGCGTTATCTCGTGTGTCACGTTTTTCGTTGTGCTGCATACTAACATCTAACATCTCACCTTCCTTGTCTCGTTCTCTTTCTTTCAGCTCTACGCGGTTGTCGATCGGAGGACGAGTTCACCAACCGCCTCGTAGAGTGCATCACTCGCGCGTCTCGCCTCCTCTCTTCTCGCATCTTCCCGTCTTAATTGTGACTCCCGACAACCTAATTCGTCATAGTTGGCATACCGATCGGGTCTGGAATCGACTGGGACTTTCACACCAACGGCTGCTTCTTCCGAGTGTTGCATTGCTCGGTGTTCATAGCGGTCGACGAGGATGTCTTGACCGTTCTGTGATGCAATCACATTAGCGAAGCGTAAAGGCCAGTCATAATCCAGCGATACGAGCATGAGACACCCCATCGTGCCAGAGAACAGCTATTGAAAGGGCAAGGTGGGGAGCACTGTGAACTCACTAGGCGAGGTCGTGACGTACTCCTTCTGAGGCGGGAGTTTCTCGAGAATGATGGTAGCCGCTTTGGTAAATGCGACAAGAGGTCACCCGCCGCGTAGTACGCTCTGCGAACCTTGCAGAAACCATCGGCGGCCTTGAGCCATTGTTTCAAGGCCTTTGAAGGATCATACAAGTTGTGTGTAGCGATCTGCACGCTCAGTGATGTAAAATGGGCTGCAACGATCGAGCGTAAGAGGTCATGGCGCTTGGGAGATCGCGAGCACGGCTGACTAAGTGACCCCCCGATGATGGACCACCGCCCCGGATTGGCGCTCAAGTGCTCATTACCGAGGTATTTCTGGACTTCATGCTAGCAGTCTCTTCCAAGTTTGCTGTAACCGTGACCGCCTGAACAATGTCTGCATCACGGATGCACGGTAGCCCAGCTGGGTCCCGGAGCACTGGCGCGCGAGGTCCTCGACAAGTCCCACAGTGGTCGGATTCACGTGGTTGCTGTCCACGGCGGCGTTTGTATCTTGCGATGACCTCAGGAAGCGTCTTAATCCCGGCTCGCGAGACGTTTGGTGAAGGTGCTCAGGCTCTTGCATTCTCTAAGGCGCTCGGTCGTACTATCTCGACTCGGACCTGACGATTATTGGCAGATGGGACGTTTATGTTCTGTAGACATCGTGCGTGTCCTGGATGGAAAAGTGTTTGACGTTCAGATGAAAAAGGACACGTAGACAAAGAGCATGGTCATCGATCTCTTGGCTTCCGTGCTCTGCCCGAAAAGTTTCGAAACAAGGTATACGAGAGCCTTGAGCGTCACTCGGGAAGCAACGCTGATTTGATTTCTAGTTACTGAACATGGACATCTCGGTCAACGCAAAACAGAAGGTCGGGTGCTCGTTACATACACACTATTCAACCTCACGTCAGACTCTTTTTTTTCGGTATGTGCCCGTCACTATGTGTTCGATCCATTTGTCACACGGCATGCACAGTGATGTTGGGTCCCTGACTACGCGATCGAGACAACCCATACCGTGATTCAAATGTCCACAAGAAAGATACAATTTTGGGAGACCCACGAGGTTCAGGTGACCATTTCCACTTTGTCGAAATCGTACCCAATAATGTTAAGTTCTGTAAAGACCTGGCGTGGATCAGGGACATTTCTTCTCTGATTGGCGAACTGTTCATATGCTCCACCTTTTGCCTTCAAAAAGCCGAGGGATTCACAGACGTGAGCAAAAATACTTACTTGACAATTGAGACTTCAGCTGCTCAGGCATAGTGCGGGGTATCCCGGGAAAACACCCGAACTTGGTGTTAGAATGGTTTTCCCGGGCCCAAGGTATAAGACGCGCAAACAGCGCATTCGTCTTCTTCTACGCCTTCCCCGTTTCAACTCCTTGTCATCACTCAGAGGGCAATATGGGCGCCGGTGCTGTCCCCGTTGGAATTCAAGATGGCTCGTTGGTGCATCTAGTGGACCCACGAAGAAAGTGGTACAACAACAGGCGGTGAGTATCCTACGTTATGGTCGAACTTGCGCTCATATATTGTATGTCGACAGACTCATTATCCTCCACGCATGGATCGTCCTTCTGTATGTCTAAAATAACCCTTACATGTCATATGGTTCCTCTAATATTGCATTACTTAGTCTCATTACCTCGTCCACCAGTGGTTATGACGGTAGCATGATGAACGGCCTGCAGAGTCTCTCTCAGTGGGAGTCTGCTTTCAATTACCCATCTGGTAGCAAGCTCGGTCTGCTCAATGCAATCCAAGTGAGCATGCAAGGCTCTTTGATTGTTTCCCCACTATATGCGAGTAGGGTATTGGCGGTCTAGCGGGCTATCCTCTTGCACCCTACCTGTCTGACGGCATTGGTCGCCGCCGTACCGTGTGGTTTGGTGCGATCATCATGTGCATCGCTACCGCCATTCAAACTGCTTCCCAATCTGTCGGCATGTTCGTTGGCGCGCGTTTCTTGATCGGCTTTGGCCTCACTTTTGCAGGCAAATACCACGATTTATTCGTCCGATCATGTGAGCTGAAGAATATGATTGTTTACAGTCAACGCCGCCCCCATGCTGGTTACCGAAATCTCCTATCCTATATATCGTGCCCCTCTAACATCCCTATACAATTCACTGTGGTATGCTGGTTCCATTGTGTACGTTTTTCTCCGTTTCATATGGCTTGCTATCCTTAACTCACGGTGACTTCCCAAGTGCTGCCTGGACAACGTACGGTACCTTCCAGATGCGTGGTACATGGGCGTGGCGCCTGCCGTCACTACTACAGGCTCTCCCATCGATTGTGCAACTTGTCCTTATCTTGTTTGCACCGGAATCGCCTCGTTGGCTGCTGAGCAAGGGTCTTGAAGAAGAGGCATTGAATATCCTCGCCTACTACCATGCTGATGGCAATGCGTAAGCGTACGCCAAAAGAATCCTCATCTTCGCTAACACTTCTGCCTCCAGGTCAGATCCCCTGGTACAACATGAATTTCAGGAAATCAAGGCTGCACTCGAATTCGATCGTACCGTCGCTGCAAACGTCGGGTGGAAGTCGCTCATCGCTACCCCTGGAAACCGCAAGCGTATGCGGATCATCATTGCCATTGCCATCTTCTCGCAATGCTCTGGTAACGGTCTCGTCTCGTCCTACTTGAACAAAGTCTTCAACCAGATCGGTATCACCAGTTCAGGCACTCAACTACTCATCAACGGTATTCTACAAATCTGGAACCTGGGCTGGGCGATGTATGCGTCTTTCATGGTCAACCGTCTGGGCCGTCGCTTCCTCTTCCTCACTTCTGCTGGTTTGATGACGTTATTTTACATGGCACAAGCAGTGTGTTTCGCCGAGTACTCTCAGCACGGGACCACTGCAGCTGGATATGCGGTGATTGCATTCATCTTCCTCTTCTACGCTGCCTATGATATTGCGTTCACGCCTCTCGTTGTCTCGTACACGGTCGAGATCTTGCCGTACAACCTTCGTGCCAAAGGGTTTAATGTCTGCTGTTTCGTGATTTCGATTGCGCTCATTTTTAATCAATACGTCAACCCGATCGCACTGGAAGCCCTTGGGTGGAAGTATTATGTAAGTTTCCCGTTCCTGTCCATCAGTCCACCACCAAGAGCATTGTTTCCACTGCATGCTTCCTTTTAGCTCGTGTACGTCTGCTGGCTCGCATGCGAGTTTGTGTTCTTGTGGTTCTTTATCATTGAGACCAAGAATCGAACACTGGAGGAGACGGCAGTGTTGTTCGATGGGGAGGATGTCATCGACCAGATCCGAGTCACGCACCAGGCAGAGACACACAAAACCCGGGCGGAGTCTGAGAAGCGTTCGGAGAGCACATAATGCCTGTCCTTTTCTTTTTCTTGGACTCACTTACGGCTCGTTCTTCTTGGTAGAGCTACAGTACATATTGTTTGTTTTCGCCATTGATAATTGGTAGCCCACATGTGTAGTACTTGTACTTGAATGACGACCAACACTCAGTCCGAGAGATATTAATAACTTAAAGCTCTACTAGTACGTTGTTGGCTTTTGCTTGCGGCTGAGCCCATTCAGACAAGGTTGGTGTTTTTTGTTTTTTTTTGGACAAGTGATGTATTATGTAGGGGCTGACAGAGGGTTGGTGTTGGATAGTACGCATTGTAGTATTCAGGTAATCAAATGACTTGAATATTTGATTTATTTCACCGGCTTGGGCTTGAGACCCGTCACGTCCGTACCACGGCACCAGATAGTTGTTGCCTTCCAGAATCCAGCAAGCCTAGGCTCAACTCGCACTCAGACCCCACTGGCCCTAACAACAGCCCACCCCTGCCAGTGGCCGATGTATCGAAACCCAACAGACTTGCGACCCCGATCCGAATGCCCGTGCAAGCCCCCTCTTCCACGTGCGGCTCCAACGCTGCCTGTCGCGACATCACACTGGAACGCAGTGTCTACAGTGTCTCTTGCACCGAGACTCGGACAAGGCCAGTGTAATTGCTCGTGCGAAATCTGCAAACCCAGCGGACCAGGACTCGGATACGGTCCTCATCGGTCAAGGCCAACAGTCAAAGCCCATCGGTGACGATTAAATTATCAACGTATCCCAAAGTCATTCCACCTAGCGAACTCAAGTTGTATGTCGCAGAGCCTCCACTGTGTGGTGGTGCTTCCCCGGGTATGGTTCAAGATAGTAGCTGTCCTCATCTTTTTGACATCTCATCACATCGTCGACCACTGGCTACGGTTTGAAAAGCCATAACTATTTATCCGCCTTAATCCGACCCGTGAGCTATCACGGTCGTCCTGTCCTGGAGCTCACGCTCTGACTTATGGGTGCGTGTAGAGCCCTAGATTTTCTAGTAATTGCTGGAGTTTATTGTTCGCGCCCAGTTACCATGGGATCAAAATTGCGAAAGTACTTACTTGACAATCGAAGCTCCAGCTACTCAAGCACCAGGGTCGTCTCGAGGAAAACACCCAAACTTGGTATTAGAATGGTTTTCCCGGGCCCAAGGTATAAGACGCGCAAACAGCGCATTCGTCTTCTTTCACACCTTCCCCGTTTCAACCCCTTGTCATCACTCAGAGGACAATATGGGCGCCGGTGCTGTCCCCGTTGGAATTCAAGATGGCTCGTTGGTGCATCTAGTCGACCCACGAAGAAAGTGGTACAACAACAGGCGGTGGGTATCTCACGTTATGGTCGAACTTGCGCTCATATATATCATATGCCGACAGACTCATTATCCTTCATGCATGGATCGTCCTAGTGTATGTCTCAAGAAACCCTCGCATGTCATATGATCTTTTAACATTATGATGCCGCCTACAGTCTCATTACCTCGTCAACCAATGGTTACGACGGCAGCATGATGAACGGTCTGCAGAGTCTCTCTCAGTGGGAATCTGCTTTCAACTACCCATCTGGCGGCAAGCTCGGTCTGCTCAATGCAATCCAAGTGAGCACCCAAGGCTCTTTGATTGTTTCCTCACTATATGTGAGTAGGGTATTGGTGGTCTAGCGGGCTATCCTTTTGCCCCCTACGTGTCCGACGGCATTGGTCGTCGCCGTGCCGTGTGGTTTGGTGCGATCATCATGTGTATCGCTACCGCCGTTCAAACTGCTTCTCAATCCGTTGGCATGTTCATCGGTGCTCGTTTCTTGATTGGCTTTGGCCTCACTTTTTCAGGCAAGTTCCGTAACAATGCAGTCCTCTACTCCCTTACGTTGTGTGTTCACAGCCAATGCCGCGCCCATGTTGGTTACCGAAATCTCATATCCTACATATCGTGCCCCTCTAACGTCATTATACAATTCACTGTGGTATGCTGGTTCTATCATGTATGTTTTTTCTCGCCTTACTGGCCTGTCATTTTTGACTCACGCCAATTGTTCTTAGTGCCGCATGGACAACATACGGTGCCTTCAAGATAAATGACACATGGGCGTGGCGCCTGCCGTCACTACTACAGGCTCTTCCATCAATTGTGCAACTTGTCCTCATTCTATTTGCACCGGAATCGCCTCGTTGGCTGCTGAGCAAGGGTCGTGAAGAAGAGGCATTGAATATCCTTGCCTATTACCACGCTGATGGCAATGTGTAAGTGTCAACCAAGATATATCTTATCTTCGCTAACACTTCCGCCTCCAGGTTGGATCCTCTGGTACAACATGAATTCCAGGAAATCAAGGCTGCGTTCGAGTTTGACCGTACCGTCGCTGCAAACGTCGGATGGAAGTCGCTCATCGCTACCCCTGGAAACCGCAAGCGTATGCGGATCATTATCGCCATCGCCTTCTTCTCACAATGGTCTGGTAACGGTCTCGTCTCGTACTACCTGAACAAGGTCTTCGACCAGATCGGTATCACCGACACAGGCACTCAGCTACTCATCAATGGTATTCTACAAATCTGGAATCTGTGCTGGGCGGTGTATGCGTCTTTCATGGTCGACCGTCTGGGCCGTCGCTTCCTCTTCCTCACTTCTGCTGGTTTGATGACGCTGTTCTACTTGGCACAAGCAGTGTGCTTCGCCGAGTACTCTAAGCACGGTACAGCTGCCGCTGGACATGCGGTGATCGCATTCATCTTCCTCTTCTACGCTGCCTATGACATTGCGTTCACGCCCCTCATCGTCTCGTACACGGTCGAGATCCTGCCGTACAGCCTCCGTGCCAAAGGATTCAACGTCTTTAGTTTTGTGATTTCGGTCGCCCTCATCTTCAACCAGTATGTCAACCCGATCGCACTGGAAGCCCTTGGGTGGAAGTACTACGTAAGTCGCACATTCCTGCCAGTTCTATCAATTCGCCGGGATCACGAACATTGCACCCACTGCATACTTTTTTTTATAGCTCGTGTACGTCTGCTGGCTCGCGTGCGAGTTTGTGTTCTTGTGGTTTTTTATCATTGAGACCAAGAACCGAACACTGGAGGAGACGGCAGTGCTGTTCGACGGGGAGGATGCCATCGCCCAGATCATCCACCAGGCAGAGATACGCAAGACCCGGGAGGAGCTTGAGAAGCGTTCGGAGAGTGCATGATACCTGTCCCTTTTTTTTCTTGGACCATTCACGGCTTATTTTTCTTGGTAGGGGAGCTACAGTATTGTTTATTTTCGCCGTCCGTTGGCACATAGGTTACATATACTTGAATAACAAATAACACAGCTTGAGAGATAATGTTCTACCGTGACGGTGTTGACTTTTTCTTGTGGTGTCACAACCAAGCTTCATTCCGGACAAGGTTGGATACGGTCCATGCGAACTATTGGTGTGCTAATCGGTCATCGTTTCATCTCCATAACACACCTTGACATGCTCAAAATGGTGACACTGGCAGCGGTGGTAGACACCCACATCCACCGTAATTCACTCACCCGGCCGCCAACTCCACGAAGAAATTGAACTTGAACCAGCCCACGTATATTAATTCACCTTCAAGGCGAAATTCTCGGAAGCACTGGCACTACTCGCGCTATAACGCTGTTGTCGCATCTTTCAACTCTCGACTCCAGTGCGGCGATAGCATATCCCGCAGTGGATTGTGGCAATATAAAGTGACGTATTCAAGATGAAACTCGGGTACGTAACTTCGTTATCACTTGGCGGTTCCACTTTGGTTGCTGAAAACAACATGGGTGCTGAGGGTGCTTTCCCTGCTGCAGTTCAAGAACCTTCACTGGCCCGTCTCATCGATCCGACAAGAAAATGGTATAATAACAGAAGGTAAGCATCTTCCACCAGTCGCGCCTCGTCGTGCTCACGTACATTTCTGCAGACTCATCGCCCTTAATGCCTGGATTGTCCTTCTGTGCGTCCGAAAGGATCCACAGCTGTCCTCTCGTATTTCTGACACCATCGATAGCCTTATTACCTCGACAACTACTGGCTATGATGGCAGTATGATGAACGGTTTGCAAAGTCTCAGTCAGTGGGAGTCTGCTTTCAACTACCCGTCTGGGGGGAATCTCGGTCTTCTTAATGCCATACAAGTGAGCTTCCTCACGATAGATTCCGCCACCGCTAACCAGTGGCCATGGTTGACGTGCAGAACATTGGTGCATTGGCAGGGTATCCCTTTGCCCCATACCTGTCTGATGGTGTTGGTCGGCGTCGAGCAATCTGGTTCGGTGCCGCTATCATGTGTATTGGGACCGCCATTCAGACCGCTTCCCAATCCATCGGAATGTTCATTGGTGCCCGTTTCTTGATCGGCTTCGGGAATACGTTTGCAGGCAAGTTCCCCAAACCACTTTGTCAATTCCCGCGTGCTTAAAAATTGTATCCTGTATACAGCCAATGCTGCTCCCATGTTAGTCACCGAACTTTCATACCCTACATATCGTGCCCCCTTAACCGCCCTCTACAACTCGCTATGGTATTCGGGCGCTATCATGCACGTAATTTTTTGTTTTGTGTATTCTTGACTCACGGCGGTTTTTATGGATTAGTGCCGCGTGGACGACATTCGGGTCTTTCAGGATCAACAACTCGTGGGCTTGGCGCTTGCCTTCGCTGCTGCAAGGCGTTGCTTCTCTTGTCCAGGTGCTATTGGTTTTGTTTGCGCCCGAGTCACCTCGTTGGCTAGTAAGCAAGGGACGCGAAGCCGAGGCACTGAGAACACTTGCTTACTATCATGCTGATGGGAATGAGT
>JBBPLC010000486.1:0-19570 GCA_038089535.1 Hemileccinum rubropunctum
CGTACTGGTCGCGTTCTGCCATGTACCACGGCGATCAAAATCACGGGGCCACCAATTCTTGGTTATATCCCCGTTGAACCTCGCCTGGGCATTGGCCGCCACTCGACGACAAGTGGGTGCACATAGGTACACAATCGTTATTTATGAAGGAAATCAGCACCCCAATGGGCCAATGATCAATCCAAATAAGTACCAAGTACCCACCCTGACGATCGGTTTCAGTACAAGGTGAGTCTACAACTGACACTAGTCCTCGTTGCCAATCCGAAAGAATACATGTGCTTGTTCCTTTGACTGCTTGGTGAGCACTTCTCACATGGAATGGACTTTTACGTATACTTGCGTCAACAATAACGAATAGGCGCTTGAAAAACCTAGCATCTCAACATGGCTACGAGAAAAACTTGACTTTCCTCTCCTTTCCCCCCTTGCGTCATAGGCGATGATACGAATTTGCCATGACGGTTTCATCCATACCCGGGACATTACTCCAGTGTATGCATAACATTGGGACAGTCATAGCTCCCTCTCTTGGACAGATTAACCTCTTTCAGTTGTGCATCCTAGGATCATCTTTTCCCCGGGACTTGTACACTGTTACGTGGCGTGCCGGAATCGAGAGCGACCGTCGGGCCGTTCCGACTCAAACACGTGTCCAATGTATCCCCATCTACCCAACATAAAGTGTAAACAATATCAACACACTGACACCTTCAGACTTCGCAGCATGCACTCATTCTCCACTCTACGTGATGCGGAACGTATCCGAAATTCCAAATCACACGTCGCTCTCGCCCACGTTCGCGTTCGCACGAAGGGAGTGAACCAGCTCGATTCCCAGTGCCTCCCCATCAGCAAGCTCGGGACCATTACCATAATATATGCGCTCTTTTTCCTTTTCATTAGGCACAGCACAAGGTGCAGACTTGTCAAATTTCCCCTTCCAGTTAAAACTTTAACGCGCTCAGGTTTGTGGTAGGTCACCAAACCATCACGTTACAAACGCGTCCCTGCAGATAGGCTGAGGAGGTGTTACCCGAGTCGTGAATGATGGAAATCTCCGCTCCCACCCTTCAAGTTGCACCTTGCAGGGTCATCTAATCGCTGCTTTCCGAGTCGAGGGTCGCCGGACATCACCATGCTCACACCCAATAACGGATCTTCGAGCCGTAAGAGCGATCCTGGATAGAAGGGTTCTCCATCCCCGAGAGGACCTCCAAAAGGATACCCAAGACTGGATTCAAATGTACAATGTTCAAAACGCTTATCAGCTACCCCATTCACACAGACGCGGCACTCTCCACAGTCCAGAAGCACGGTATCATGCTAACAGCCATCAAGTTCCGACCCGAATGTCAACGGTTCAGACGCGAACTCGGACTTTGCGCGCTTCGCTTTCTTTTCATTTCGCGATTTTTCTCCTGTCAATCGAATTTGTTTTTTCGAGGGACACTGGACAAGCAACTGGCAGTGGCACTAGTTGAACACGGATCTCCACCTTCTCTCCCATAAACCCCTTTCCCTCGGCTTGCTCCGCGGCCTCTTATCGACGCTTAGCACATCACAGATTGAATGACGATCTACCTTACAAGCGTTGAACGCGTCCAATATCGGATCTGTGCAGTGTATGACACGTGCACACGATGTGACGTCCCTACATTCACTCCTCCACGTCCACGTTTTTTTCTTGAAAAAAATGCAGGTTTACCAGGTCCTCCTACCCCATTGGACATTTGTTCACGTCAACGGGTTCTGACCGGACATCCGAGACGACTCGGATGCTGCCGGGAACGACCTGCCAGTTCCAGTTACGCACATCCCGTTCATTTCATATCGGTAACTAGTCATACAGTTCTTCTTTTTCCCTTCAAAACCCCCGCCCTCCAAATGGAGTTGCAGAATATGGGAAACGCCCATATGTCAGATGGGGGAGGGCGATCGGGCAAATGGTGACCATCCTTGCCTAACCTCTGGAATGGAATCGGACCGAGACAATCACAATCTTACAAGGTTCCGTCCGACATGGAGTTGATCACATTGAGGTCGACCCTGCTCCCCTTTCCCGCCCCCCTTCTCCACGTTCGTCGTCGCATGACATCCGGAGTCTATACATACCGGTGCTACCCGTGAGTTTTACTCACCCTAGTATCCTTACGATACTGACGAACAACGTCACCTAACGAACGGCATCAACCCGAATCCAAATCCCGGTGGTCACTGATCACGAGCAAAATATTTGAATAATAAAAATAAAAATAATTGATGGCACACTTTTTCGCCTCTTGCCGAGATCTTTTGAATCACGGGCTGTGTCAGCACCGTGGGTGGTGTGCTGTCGACACCGCAGGGAGTTTCAGTTTAGCGTGGCCAAGGACATGGGAGGTAATCTCGACGGCTAAAATAACAACCTGACGAGCTCTTTTTCTCCACGAAAAAACAAAAACAATAGCAAAACAAAGGAGCGAAGGGACGTGACAAAGCTAAAGTCTCGCTCTCCACTGGCATTGGCACTTGCAGGACCAGCCAGAACCCGGCGGGGTCCATGACGACCAAACAAAAAAAACAAGATCAAGATCCAAGTCGGCTGGATGACACCATGTACGTCCCGTTTTGGGCGTTCGTTCCCCTTTTCCCTTTTTTGCCCCTGGACCCCCTTTCCCCTTTTCCTTTTTTTTTTCTTCTGACCCGTTGATGCAATTACCGCCGACAATGACGTGTACGTGAACATTTACGAGGTACGTACGCGCGTACACGTCTCCGCGAGGTGGAGCTTCGGCGTTGGCACGATCGTGATTGTGATCTCACGTGCCATTGTCGGTGATGGGTACAACGTTGTTTATTTCCGACATTACAGCCGCACAAACACAAACACAACAGAGCGAGAGATAGACAACCAAAAGAAGCGTACAAACTCTGAATCGGGGTATATATAGCAATGACAAGTCAAAATCAAATGAAAAAGAAATGGAAACGGAGAAAGAAAGAAAAAAACAGACACCACGGTCATGGTGGATATGATGGCATTCATTCATTCATTTATTCAGGGACGTCATACCTTGTGTGCTTATCGGGGTGACGTCGTACGGAGGATGACCAGAATCCCGTCAGAGTGACCCGAGAAAATGGCGTCGACCAAGATCTCTTGGTTAGCCGTCTTGATCGTGCTCGACGGCGCCGGTGTCCCGTGCATACGCGAACGTGCAGACACGTTGGACGCCGTCGGAGCGGGTGACCGTCCATGCCCATGATTCCTCGACGCCGGCGCCATCAAGTCGCGGCGGCGACTCGGAGGTGGAAGCTCAGGCATCCTATCAGACCTGGGTGAGAAAAAAAAAAGTACAAGGGCGGGAGGATAAGGATTCGGAAAGAAGCTCGTTGGAAAGAAGGGACGCCATACCTAGAATCTCTACCTTTTGGAAGGAGCAAGAATTTCCCATATCCAAATCCACCGTCGCTCGGCTGACCGCGTTCGTTGACGCCCCACGCTTTGATCACGTCAATCCAACTTCGGACTATCTTGTCACTCCGAGGGGCCACGAAGTCGAAAAAACTGCGGCCCATCACGGTCGTGGTAGATAGGAGATGGTCGTTGGAACAATATTGAACCGGGCAGTGTATTGAGAATCGATCGAGTATAAATGCCGAACGTGATGATTGTGAAGGAAGAGGCTTGAATGTGAGAATCGGAGCTGGCGTGGGTTTGCTGTGGTCACCATCCACGATGGGGTCTTCTAGCATGTCTGTGAGACCTGATATAAGCGGAAGTGGGCTGGGAGGCATAGGCGATGGGTCACCCCAGCGCTGTGGTTCGATGGTAAGCGATGTGATGAACGGAGGAAGATCCGACCGAGAACCTACACGAAATTCGAAGTCTGTCGCGGTGGGGGTCACAACGATGACTTCTTGCGCTGTTGACGCGTTCTGGAAGGCCTTGGGGCCTGGGACTGCCAGGGAGACACTGCCAACGATCACGTTATGAACGACAGTACGCGACTGAAGCACGATCAGGAACAATGCGACGAGATAAAGAACGGGGACGACTGACGACGGCACAAAGGAGATAACCCTTGAAAGGATCTTTGTGTTTGAGACGCAGGTATGCAATGACTGCCGCTTTGTCTTGGCGGATAGTGTCACTGTGAATGTCAAGGAGCGATTGAAATGAGGGAATAATGATGAATGGCTACACGCACTAGTGTAGCCTTCTAACAGCAGGGAATTCTTCTGGGTGTACGAGCTCAATCGCAGGACGCCCGATGACCTCGCGGGGTTCGTAACCTGGGGAGAGAAAACATGAACATACTTGCAGACAGGTACGCAATAGAGAACAGACCCAAGAGCTCGGTGACAGATTCAGTGACAAAGAGCCAGCGAACCTATGTAGGGGATGAATGGTTGAACACGCGGACAAGCGAATGGCGAACGTCTTCCGAAAAATCTACAATGGCGACTTGTCAAATGGATCAGTAACAAAACGTGTAGAGAGAGAAGAAGAACGCACTGCATGAGACGCGGGGAGTAGTGCTAGCGGAATCCATTATTCACCACTGGCAGGCAGCGACGATCAGGGTGAGATGATAGTGGAAGGACAAGGAAAATGGGGCAAAGAATAGCGAGGGTGGACTTTTTATCATGAGTGTGGAGTTGCAAGTTAATTATCGGGTTCCCGGAGCTCGAAGTGCATGAACATGTCAACATTACGACCTGGCTGCGTTTTACGACGCAATTACTGGAGCAGTGACGCCAGCGCTGGCAGGGACACGCCTAGGAAGAGATGTGCCTGCGCCACGATCAGGCCTAAAGGATGAGGGCGGTGAGAGCGGGTTAATTTAAACTGTACGATTCGCGAGATCTTCGCATCGAAGACACAACACACCTCAATCTCTGCCTCGTTTTAGCTACTAAGATCAAAAATGTGGTCAGACGCCCGCGAGATCGCTCCTGGTGACCTCGTCATCATATGGCAGGTGCGAGCAACCCAAACCGGTTCACTATCTTGCTCACGTACCGTGGAAAGACCAGAGAACTGGTACAACCGCTGCTGATCACCCCAGGAAAGGACTTGAACAGCCGCTTTGGCTACTACAAGCACAACGATCTCATCGGCATTCCCTACGGTTCCAAAGTCGCATCACGCAACGGCAAGGGCTTCATTCACATTCTTCGTCCCACACCAGAACTTTGGACGCTGGCACTACCCCACCGCACCCAAATTCTTTATCTCGCTGATATCGCCTTCATCACCTCGTGGCTTGACATTCGACGCGGGAGCCGCGTCGTCGAAGCAGGTAAGCTTTCCTTTTACCCTTCCATGCGATCCAATTCGGGTGGACCAAGTCTATATTTCAATCATTCTCCACCGGCTCCTCTTCCGTTTCCCTGTCATTACGGTGGCTCAGTTACACAATCAACCGCATTGCTCATGATCACTCCATCTCGTTCAGGTACAGGCTCAGGCTCGTTCTCACACTCCGTCGCTAGAACCATCGGCACCTCCGGCCACCTCTATTCCTACGAGTTTCATGAAGCGCGTGCCGATAAGGCGAGGTGCGTTTTCTTTTTCTTTCCTCACCGACGTCACCCCCTCCCCGGCGCTCACCCTATCGCGTGGCGTCGCGGACCACGTTCAGAGAAGAGTTTATCCGCCATGGGATGGAAGACATCGTCACGCTGACGCATCGAAACGTATGCAAGGACGGCTTCACGGTCGAAAACCTCGTCGATTCGGGTACGTCTTCCTCGTTGCTCCACTCTCTCATGCTGTTCCTATCGCTCACACGTTTTTTCTCTTCGTTGTTCCATTTGTCTAGTCTTCCTTGACCTCCCCGCACCCTGGGATGCAATCGAGCACGCGAAAAAAGCATTGCGGGTACGTCACCCTTATCGAGGGTTTCTCCGACTCCCCTTCTCCAAACAAAAAATAATCCAAATCAAATCAAACTCAACCGTTTTCCACTGATAACGCGATAATCTTATGGCATGACGCACTGATACGCTCTTTTTGTCTTTGTCCATCAGAAGGACTGTCCGACGCGGATATGCTGCTTTAGTCCATGCATGGAACAAGTCTTGCGTACCGTCAGCGCGCTCAACGAAGCTGGTTTCACGGGTACGTCCCCTCCATTATCCCATCACACCATCGCACCATTGCACCTCTCCAACGCCCTACTATGCCATCGTTCCCCCACACTGATACTGACATGCGCTTTGATCTCTGATTTCTGTCCGCCTGCGATAAAAAAAGACATTACCATGTACGAAACCCTCCTGCGTCCACACGAAGTCCAACAGCTCCCACCACCCCATCCACTCAACGGCATCATTGACAAACTCAAACGCATGGAAAACTATCGCGAGGAGAAGCGACAACGGCAGATTAAGAACGCCGGGAAGCGGAAACGCGAGCAGGAGGAGAGGGAGGGGGACGAGGAAAAGGAGGGACAGATGAGATTGAGATTAGGATTGGAATCGGGATCAGAACGGACGGCGATGGCCGCAGTGGAGGGAGAGATGGGAGCAGCGACAGGGACGACGGCAACGGCAACGGGGATAGAGCGAGGAACAGAAAAGAGAGCGAGAGTGGATACGGATGTGTCCGTCCCCCTCTCTCCTCATATGCGTGAGCAGAGTGACGAGAGGGAGGAGGGGTCGAGGGGTGAGATCGTGCGACCCCCTGCACCGCCAGAGGAGGATGGGGCAACGACGATGGTCGGCGGCGCCGTTGCGGGCCCGAGTCAGGTGCATGTCCCTGCAAAACTCAACTGTTCAAAGGTGTCCCCGGAAGTACGGGGACATACGTCCTACCTGACCTTTGCTCGTTTGGTACCATTCACGCCATCCGGCTCCACCGACGGCAATCCCGCACCCGTCTCATAGCACAAACACGATGGCATTAGGAGATCAAATACACAACGAAACGTATGGATAATATTAAAATGATATATAGTATTTTCCAGAAAAGAAATAAACAAATGGAAGCACCGGGTCTAGCCCGCAACGGCCCTTCGATACGCCTCTTCCATCTCACGTTCTTCTCGAACGCGCATCATTCTTCTGGCGTCGTGGTCGAAGCACGCGGCCCGATCCAGGATTGGAATTGGGCGTTGATGGGAGGGCAGGCGCAGGTCCAGGCGTGACCGGCGCCTCGCGTCTACGACGCTTGGCAGGCGTACTCTCCTCGACATCAGATTCAGAGGTATCCCTACTCTCGTTCCGTCTTCGTGCCTTTTTCTTAACCGACCGCGTTGTTCTCGTACCCGGTCGTCTCTTTGCTATACGACGGTCCGGTGCCCCTTCCTCTTCTGGTGCACGACCTTCCGAATCCGCCACGGTGAGATCAACTTCTGCTTCTGTTCGTGGTGGTGGCGGCGTTCCCTCCCCCTGTCGCTGTGCATACAACTCGGCGAGTTCACGCATCGTCTTCGGGACACCTTTAGGAGGCTCAGGTGGGACATCCACCTCCACCTCCTCCATGTCCCCATTGATATTGTCAGCCCCAGTCGGGAGGACAAGTAACTGATCTCGAGAGGTAGATTCCACAACGAGGTCCATGTCCTCGTCCAATCGAGGACCAGCATGGGGACGAGCTCGATCGTCATCACCGCCCATGTGTGTTGCGGACGTCGTTGCCACTGTCGCGGGGTCGTGCCAGTGAACATCGCCCGGGAGATGGAATGGCTGCACCACATCATCCGCAGTAGTCAGGTATCCTCCAGGTTGCTAGCGATGGCGCAAACAAGATTTTTAAAAAAAGGTCGTGAGCCAACCCAGACCAACCCGTCCAACGAACCTACCTCATTCTCTTCCGTATCGAGCCACGGTCCTCGTCGTTGCAGTGGCTGTTGTGATTCTTGTTGCAGTGGCGCACTATCCTCAAGTTCGTCTATCGCGGCAGATGCGTACTCTTTCTGAAGTCGTTCCCGAATGCGAAGACCTTGTACGAGTCGTGTCCACCGTTTGCACGCCCGCTCTAACCGCTTTGCACGGGCTCTTTCCTCCGCTTCTTGTTCCTCTTCTAGGCACGCCTGGGTTACCGCCAAAAAAGGTCACGTCAGTCACGGAGGGGTACGAGAACGGTAGGGATGTAGAGTGGTGTAATATGAACCCGACAGTGACACATACCTCCACGATCACGTTTTCGTTCTCGGCGGCGACGACGATACCTTGGATGACAGGCATCGCTCTTCGTTTTCTGAATTCAAACCCCGTCTAGATCGATAGACGAAAACACGTCACACGAACGAGGGAAAATAAAAAATGAAATCATGAGGACGCGCGTGTTCGATCAGAAAGGCGGTACTTACCACCGCCTCCGCATAATCAAACCCGAGTACTTTGGCTATTTTCGCAGCCCTCTTGACTGCCAACATGATCAGTTGACACTCCAACTCGGCTGATAAACAAGAAGAAATTTGGGTACACGTACATGAGATATGCACGGCGCCTTCCGGCAACATGGAGGGCACGTACAGGTCAATGTTGCCAAAATCGTTCTTTGGGATTTTCCCCTGCTCGAAAAAGATAAAATTACGTCAACATCCAAGACGAAGGGGGATGAAAAGGAAAATAATAAAACGAAGAGTCTGGACGCACGTCTTTGATAGGTTCCGGCGTGTATACCTCCGTTTGTGAGAGTGCGTACATCCCTTGCATCACCTCTTCATCACCGCCGGTGTGACCGTCCACTTTTGCCCGTTCGAGCGCGAGTTCCATCTCCCGTTGTCTACTGACGGTCACAGCGTGTTGCTTGACCATCTTCATGGGTTGACAGCCTTGACGTATTATACGTCCCTGTCGCATCCAATTCTCCGCAGTCTTGAGAGAGATCACGGACGAACGTGGATATACAGGCTCCCCTCTGAACTTGCCAAGTTCCCTGGGAGGATCAATGACTTGATCGCGCCTGAGATGACGAGCCAATGCGTACCTAAAAAAACGCGGCACAGGAAGGAAAAGTCAACCACCCCTCCACAAAAAAACGCAAGAAAAAAATCGAAACGGAGACACGCACAAGGGATGGTTCTTGAAGCCCGCGATCGTGGTTGGCATGCCTTCGGTCAATTGATGCGTGTGTAATTCATCGTCCTCGAGGTCATCTCTTTGCTGTGGACAAGAAGAAATCCATCAGAACGAATTCATCTCCGTTGTATCCACGGAGCTTAGGTTATACATACAAGGCGATAGGGTCTCGTGATGGATTGCACGACTCTGGCCCACCATTCCTTACGCCCACCGGCGGGACCAGCACCAACAGCCTGTACTTTAGACACCTTGGCTGTATATTCGCGGGCATACCGCGCGGTTATATCGCGACCAAAGCTATCCTCTTCTAAACCAATGACATACAACATTCGGTTCTCTTGCCTGATGGGGATCCTGCTTGACGCCGAGTGCTGAGAATGACTTGGATCGAAAACCTGACGTTTGTTGACAATGCCGCGGATGGGATCCACGGGCAACCAACGCGAGTCTGGGCGGGAAAACACCTCCGTCCAAAAGACAGGTGGTGTAATCGTCGGATCCGGCGATTCTGCGAACGCGTTTGACATAATCGCTTAGACAGAACGTGAAGCGGCAAACACGTTCCACATACTCAGTGATCTTGCCCCTATGGCAGGTGATCCACTGCGGCTAGTAGACTGACTTTTTTGGGTGCGAAGTTTTGTAATTGGTTTTGCTATCTCCTTTCCTTTTCCTGAAATTAAAATGTGAGTGCATAATGATGGCGTGCTCTTTCGAGAACATTTCGGCAAACATGAACCGGTTTAGATGTACCTTTGTACTTTGAAGAGGATGCGGCGATGTCCTGCATCTCTGTTTCATCATCGTTCTCAAAATTTTCGTGATCATCGGGTGGCCTCTGTGGCGCTTTATCCTTGCCTTTGGAGCTATTTCTCTGTGGAGCTGGTTTGCCAACTCTCGATTTCCAAGGCACGCTCTGTAAGCTGACGACAAGTCTGGCGGGAATATCAAGGGCCCGACACAGAGCAGTAAAAAGTTGCGCGCTAGTATCTCTAGATCCACGCCGCAGGAGTACATGTTTCATGAGGGATTCAGCGCTCCGGATGCGTTCATGACCGCTGTCGTCGAGCTCCGACTCATCGGGATTATTGGCAAAACCAATCTCGTCCTCTACTTCCTCAAAGGTCCGACTCCTGATGTGTCCGGTGAGTGTGACAGCAAAGTAAGTCTCACACCACCAGGTGACAAGACGATCGACGGCTGCTTCAAATAGGCGACCACGTTTGTTATGATCTGGAATACGCGACTTGTGTATCATTGCGAATCCATTTTGGAGGGCAAGTGGGGTGATGGAGAGGAGTCGAGCCTGGTGCGACGGGTCAGTCAAGAAAAGAGAGCGACAAGATGATGCTCACATGGAGCAATGGGTCGTTGATCCACTTATTTCGTATGCGAGCGTTGGCGAGGAGAGCGACGGTATGTACCTTGTGGCTGGTGGTACGGCGAACGCGTTGTGCGTACAGCGCAGCGGCAGCTTTTTTCCTGTTCACATTCAAACCGGATCAGACAAGTGTAAAAACGTAAAGAGTACCCACTTGACGTCGTCCTTCTTGGGCGGTGCGTGGAGTGTGATTTCGATATTTTGCCGTGGAGTAGGGGAAGAAAGCTCGAGCTCGAGCTGCTGCTGGTTCTCTGGGACGTGTACTTCCTCCCAGTCGAGATCATCGTCGCTGCTATCCTCCGTTACTGAGACTGCCATGACGGCGTTGGTCGTCTAGGAGGATGAGGAAGCTCTGAGTCAGAGTCATTAATGCGCACGCGACGATGCCGGCCCCGCGTCGGTCACGTGTCACATCCACATGACTGTGACAGGTCCTGTATCGAGTCACGTCAGAACGCTTCCTAGGTTCATTCATAACGGATAATGGATTAATAGGCAAGTTGCATTCAAATCACGTTCATTGTCATCCTAATATGACCCTAATGATGGACGTTTGACTCGGAAGGTAGCAGACCGTCTGACTGGCTCTTTCTTTAGCCCCTTTTATAAAGCGTATAAAGTCGTCGACACACATGGCTACCTCAACCTGGTTGATTACTACCGGTCGTATCGCTTGATCACGTCTTTATAGCACCTCTCGTGCTTGGTCTCGTCCAAGCATCCACCGCGTCGAATGACGACATTGTCTTTGCCACCTGCCGCAACCCCGAAGATGCGAATAAACCTTGGTTCACCCTCAGAGTCTTCGTCAAAGAAGGGACCTCTCTCTCATCTACATAAATGTCATCTTCCGTCTTCATGGCACACAGAGAAGTCGAGATCCTCGGCTCGCGTGGCCTTGACTACCTGATCAACAATGTGGGCATAGTGTTTCCCAAATGTTGATACGGATGATGAATCGTGTTGTCTTATCTAGGAACCCTGGAACGAGGCACGAAAACAGTCATTGCAAACATCTCAAGTGCCCTCGGAAGTGTAGGATCATGGCAGTCAGCGCACGACGTACAATACAAGCAAGATGGGGTTGAACATGCTGGTAATCAACTCACAGGAATCGACCGCTGGATTGCAGATGCCCGATTGATGCAGACGTATAAGCAGCTCAAGGAGCGGTCCGATCTTATCACGTTTGTCATTCCCCCGCAAGACGGGCAAGTCATTGATCGTCATGTATTTGGCTGCGATGCTGATAGCACAGTCTAATAGATATAGGTCACGCAGATGCGACTCTAGGAGTGATTAATAGTGTGTGCAAGGTGCTCCATATCGTGAGAGGGTTGCAACGCCTAATTGTTCTATAAAGTTTTTCGATGAGGGTGACCTAGTCCTATGCCAGTGTAGTATTATTATCTTATCTTGATGGACCATTTTAACTCCGCGTGTGTCTCAGGCTGGGCTGTTGGCTGCCTAGTCACTGATCATGACATCTCTGATTTCACTTATATCCGACCAAGTCATGGCGATGCGACCGAAGCCTCCACCCATCTCAGAGGCCGATTTCGACGTGGGTTCCGGGACCGTATTCAGTACCATCTCACTAATATAACGTGCCGCAGGCTTTTACCAATGGCCCAGTCAAGCATTCCATGGAAACATTCTCTAGACTCGCCGGTTTCGCCAGCGGCGACGCATGCGGACCTTCACAATACCTCCGCATCGTATCCATGATGTACGAGGAGCTCGATGCGAAAAAGATCCCGAGCGGTGCCGTCGGGGACGACTTCCCAGCCGAGGACCTCGACATCGCCTTTTCGTCTCTGGTCGGTCTTGGGGTCACCCTTCCTATATGGCTTAGCCAAAGTGATCTCCGGCAACAACTCGTCAAGAGACTCTGCACACATTGGTCCGACATTCGACGATGGGTCCTCTTCCTGTATCGCCAGGTTATCACCAAAGAAGGTCTCGATATCGACTTTCGGTACACCTGCAAGAGCGCCGTCTTAGAATTCCTCGGACTCGTTCGCGACAGACTCCTCATGTCCTGGTCCAAAGTCATCCCCACTGACCGCGAGATGATGCGGATGATCTGCGATCTCTGGTTTATTGAAACCCGGGACCCTAGATTCTCCAGCTGGAACCCCAAGGGAAACACCCAGCGTGAATCCGCCGTCTTCAATTCGTGTTTCCTCATCGCGCACGAGATGGGCAGTGTCATTGACTGGGACAACTTGCTCGGTCTGTTTCAGGGAGAACCAGAGCTCATCGCAACTGTCTCACTCTGTCATCTCGATCACGAAATCTCGCGCGCGGACGAGTTGGATCTGAACTGCATCGCTTGGGATTTGCATATCGTCACCATGTTTGCTTTTCATCATGGTATTCGCCTCGCGCTCTTGCGCCAAGGCATGATCAAAGCCGCAGCTGAAATTCTGGCACTCATCGTCGACCGCGAGTGGCAAGGCGATACACGCGTGCTCGCCGCGCGATGTATGATCAACGCGATAGTCGTGCTCAGAACACGAATCGAGGACATCGATGCCCTTCCATTTCTTTTACAGGCACTGGAAAGGAGGCTAGTTCAATCCCTTCTAAAGTCGGAGACGTTGTTGCCATTTACGGAACAGGCGCCGGCATATCGTCAGCCGGTCATATTGCTTGGGGAGATCCTTCTTGGGTATACGGTCTACCGCTCCATCTTGTATCCGATTGCACTTGCTGTCGACTCAGCGATAGCACAGAAGTCGGATGCTAGACTCCAGAAAGGCGGGGAACTCTACAAGGCCTGGCAGAGGCTCAAGGTTACTGTCAATGAGAGACGCAGGTTGGTCCGTCGTGACGTGGCGAATGGGCACATCCAAACCTGCCAAAACGAAGAGGCGAGCATCGTCCTTGTCCAACATTCTGTGATATGCCTGTCTGACGCGTCGAGGTTGGCTGCACGCAGTGTTCGAAAGCGAGCCATATGAGTCGGTTCAAGCGATGCGGAGGCTGTCTCCACGCTTATTACTGCAGTCGGAAATGTCAACGGTCCGATTGGATAAGGGGAAAGCACAAGCAATATTGTACGCGGGTCCGTCAGCGATTCGCTCTAACACGTACGTGGCTTTTTCCTTTGTTCCTTACTCAGGGGCTCGAGCGTTGACGCGCACATATGCAGGCGGACAAATGTCGATCGTGCACAGCAAGGATCTCAAATTCTTTGACCGAGTCATTCTCACCGAGTTGAAGAAGCACCACACACGGTTCAGCGCGCATCCTTCCAAGCTCACACTCGTCGAACTTAATCTTGTCGGCGGACAGGTCCACGCCGTATTTGACCCCCGAGGGACAAACGCGAATCCGTTTGGGATCAAATGTGGGTGTGAGGTGTTTGCAAATGCGCGGTGGAAGCAGATGGCGGAGGCGGTGAGGGAGGGAAAGAGATCGATGGTGCTGGTAAGGGCGTTCATTCCTGGGGGGTGGTCGAGGAAGATTGTGCTCCAGGCGATTCCGCTGAGTGCAGTGGTAGAGGGCGAGCGACGAAAGGGTCAGGTAGTCGAAAAATATCAGTTCAATCTGATATTTACGTGTTGTGGAAGTGAAAGGAACGATCCAAAAGGACTGTCGATGGTGGGGGGGTGAAATAGTGGTTGAAAATGGCCCTTTTTTTGATGGGAATAGTGTTGTACTGGAAGCATGTTATAGTAGTGTTCTTCAAGATGCCCTGATAACTGTCTATTTCAGCCGAGTTGGTGGGAACGTATATCCAAAAAGAAAAGACGGCCTCATTTCGGTCGACTGTATCTCCTCAACGCCCACCTCGAATGTGACAGAAACAATACCGATCGACTCGGGCCACCATGGAGAACACCGTCCGTCTGAGAAAAATTGACACTCTGAAATTCCGGCATTTCGGGGCCTCGGGCTTCGAGAATTTCGGAATTACAAAAGCTTATCCTTTTACCACCGGTCAATTCGGAAAATGTTCTCTGATTCCCTCCAGGTTGAATGTTATCATCTCCGACGGTTTCCGTGCAGTTGTCAAAGCGCCATCATTCGCCGAAGGTAAGAGGGTTTTGCTTGCACATTTCCCGCAGGTCCTCCTGCCGTGCGCGGCTGACATGGCGGGGATTAAACCTTATTCTTCCCGCCCCTCCCCCAGACAAACTTGCACCCAAACCGGCCATTTCAGGGACGCCCTCCACGCGGCATCGTCCCTGCTCGTCGCATCCCGCTCCCCGCTCCTCCAAACACTGAATTCGCTCTCTGTCATCTCTATCTTCTTGCATCTCCTCTTATCCCGCGAGCTCTGATCAGGTTTCACCATTTAATTACACTTTGATCATAATTAATGTCGCTCGATCCGGACGTGATAATCTGATTACATAGCCCAGCACTCCCCGCCTAAATTCCGACCTGTTGCACGGCGGCCTCCATGCAGTACGTTCTGATTGTTGAAACAATTCTATCATTGAACAGCGGTCTTCGTGATTTATGAAACCTTGCTCTCGCACTGATCCGTCATTCTCAGCGCAATCCTATTCGCATGATGCCGCCCCGCTTCGTTGAATCTTCCAACTCAATAGTGGTCAAATTTTCCAGAATGTTCCGCCGACACTCTTCGTATCCATGGACTCCATACTCGACCTAGCCCGCCTACATCGCGTGTAAATGAAATGAATGCCGCTATACTCGAGGTGTATGACAAGGAAGAACACGAGCGCACGGCTTGCTTGGCGCAGCCTTCCCATGTGCGAGCACTCGAACTGCGCGTGGAAACGGCTCTAGAACAGGGCCGGAAGGTGACTTTGGCCGCCGCACGTATGCTCAGATGGTACCCCCGGGCCCCACCCATGCCTGTCCGGGGTCCCTGGGCGGAGGGGAACGGAGGAGCTGCAATCCTGGACTCCTTTCGTTGTAAATGACACCGTCGGCAAAGTTAACCGGTGTCTACGGTCCGTTCAAATCTCTTCCGTGCTAGCCACATACACTGCATTTGTCTGATGAGAAGCCATTTCCTTGGGTGTTAAGAGACTAGGTCACTCCGTCGGTGAGGTTGAATTCCACGGCCACCGCGGCTACGGTAACTATGCGGTACTACTCCTAGTGTAGGCTTTACTCTGGTGGCAGCGTTTACCAGTATTGGTGTCTGCCCTTGGCCCAGCAATCCGCAACTTTCTCGCGCCTGTTCGGCATAGGCGCTTTGAGGCGCTATTTTCCTATCGCCAGACCCAGCCGCAGTCGATGAGGGCACGACACCGCGCGCGATGCTGATGCGGTGGGCGTCGAGTTCGCGTTCTTTGGCGACGAGGTGGGTTTCGCAGGTTTGCAGTTCTCCTTGGTCTGTGCGAGTTTTGCGTTAGAATTTGCGGACGCAGCTCAAATCGTGAATCTATTGCTGTGTGAATTCCGAGGAACTTCAAAGGCCTTACTGCACAGTTTAGGAATCCTCTTTGAGTCATATTGACCGGAAATAGGACGGATTTCTTTTTGTATGCCAGAACATCCTCGTGCCAAAAGCATTTCAAGACCTAGCCTGAATAGTGAAGAATATGTAACCGGAGGGTCGCCCGCACTACTGCAGATATACTTGTACAATCGGAACATCAACATCGTCCGTGATATAGGAGAATTTTGGGGGTGAACAGCTGCCTGCAGGCGTTCCTAGAGACTCAGGCAATCTGGACGTGACGGTCAGGCTGGCAGCGGCGACACCGAGATAGCGATCATGAAGTGTGAGCTCTGCATAAAGTTCTTACTGTCTATTTTAGGCAAATTGGCACTGCGTTACCACGGGCATTTCCGAAATTCAGGCGCTGACAAACGTCAGCCGCACGCAGCACAAACCTACCCAGACTTGGCAACAAACTCACATACCAGACTTTCTGGCCGCGTGACGTCTCGTCCGAAGGCTGCGGCTAACTCGTGCCTCGTCACGCCTCGATGTGACAAGTTTGAATCCGAGAATTGTTGAACGATGATAGCAAACGTTCCGAAATAAAGATCCGGGTGTCACAACACGAGCTCCTAAGGCCCGCGCACTTCGCATGGTAAACCTTAGTCATCCGTTGGTTCTCGTAGCTAGTTGCCTCCTTTCCTCTTCTCTCCCTAACGTTGATCTCTTTCAAACTTGTCTAGGTACGATTCCCGTTTTTCTCCCCTGTATTATTTAGCTCTTTCTTGTCTAGCGACCAACGCGCCTTGTTGACGATTTGTGCTGCGATCTTTGGAAGTTCATAACTATGGGCAGGTCTTTCAGCGCCTCCACAAGTCGAAGCTCGCGGTTAGCCCCCGCCGCCCAAGCCGCATTCTAAGGAAGTTTCCAGAACCGTGAAACACCACTGACATAGCCTGTAAGAGGTGCTTCGGCCACTCATGGCTTGGAAAAGCACGTTGTACTCATGCTCAAGCTCCGTGCAGTGCAATGGACACATCACTTTATCACCTTTGCATGACCCCCCCCGACTTCCCCGAACACAGACTATTTATTTGCCTGTTGACTTATGATCTCTGGCACTGGACACCCTTGTGTCGATACCATTGCCGTCCTCACACATTGCCTTTTCTATCATCATAGTCGTATGCTTCATCCACCCATATGCGATTTGCGTCGTCCACAGAACAGCTCTGCACTCGAGGATGTGAACATCGCGCAAGAGGATCCTGAGCCTGAGGATGTAAGCAAGAATCTTTTACATCCCGTGACACTTAACATGCATGTCATCTGTAGATTGTGCAAAACTTTTCAGGTGCACAGTTTGTCGATCCGTACATGCTTTCTCAGCCTTCCTTCCAAGCGGCACTTCGCCGTGAGATGCATGGGCTGTATGGCACGCCTTTGGTATTGTTTCATCCAGATCTGTGGCTGTGTGTTTCATTAACAGATTCTGCCAGTGTCCAGGTGACGTCACCCCCTTAGTCTATTATGGTCCCGCCGCTATGGAACTTGGAAACGTCACAGTAAGCGGAACGTGTTCATACTTTGCCACACTCGTTCACTCTGTCTATCTATCGAACATGTACAACAGGACATGCTACAGACACCAGAAGCAGCCCAAGTAGCCGAAGCACATTTCAATTTACCTACAACTACTGCCCAGATCAAGAAACCGCCCTCGACGAAACGTTGCCAATGGGTAGTGCGTATCCTCGAGTGTGGTACCGAGATGCTATGTGGCGATCAAATCTCACGTCACAACGTGCCCGAACATCTCGTGGTGCATGGCATTACGAAAAAGCATAAGAAGGATGTGATCAGATGCTTCTGGTATGGCTGCAATAAGAGGTTGGGAAGGAAGAACATTCCTCGCCATGTTCGAGAGTGCCACCTGAACGATTCAAACCGAAGGAAGCATTCTTCTCGCAACTAAACCAGGTCAGAGTCATGCTATCGAATCGACTGACGAACGACTGAACTCTTTGTTATTGTTATAGAAGTGGGCAACTATTTTGCCGTGATACGCGTACAATACTTCAATCTTCGGTTGTATATATTTCTTGCATGATTTTCCTGGAGTGATCATCGCAAGAACCTTCCTGTAATCTCTATACTTCTTTGATTCTCACCGAATCCGTAGTTTCCACGGATAAACCAAGCGAGCAACCTGAAAGCCCATCTTGCGGCGAGTCTTCTGCAATGTTGTCGCGATCTATTATGTGGTTCTGTGACGCGATTCACTTCGTCGCGGCGGAAGCATTCCATTCCATTGTTCGAGGAGCTATTTCTACCGATCAATAGCCCCCCACATGATATGTACCGTGCGCTGTACCCATACCTTGTGGGACGCAGGACCAAGCCACCCGGAAGATGCAAGGCGTCTCAAATCACCACGCGTTGAAGGATCCCTCCTACATGGACTTGGAACCAATTCGTGCGCGCTGTACAGGGCGACAATGCATCTGTGATGAATGTCGTGTCAATGTATACAGTATAGCGATTCCAATTTTATTGATCGTCAACCCTGATTCACTTTGGTATGACGATGGCGTGACACGATTAGTTGACATGGCCGCAGTCGTGGGGTGCAGTGTGACAGTTAATTAATGATTCGTTGATGTGCGTTTGGACGTGCTGCGTCGTGGGCCGATCTTCAACCGATGTGGTTAATTGGAATGATAAGGGATTAGAGGACTGGTGGACTCTACTTCACGCAGTAATGTGATTTTGACATAGCAGGCAAGATCCAAACAAAGTGGGGGACAACATAGTGGCATTTGGTCAGGTCTCTTCAAGTTGGCTAGGGTTAGGGCGAACATGTCCTGTAATGAGCGCGAGAATCGTTGATCAGCAGATCGTTGCCACGCTCCTATTTGACAAGCAAGTAGCTCCGGACGATCACTAGATCTCGCTGGCTTTGATTTCCGAGTTCGAGTTTTTCTAGCCACAAGGTTGATCATATCCGAGGTGCGAGAGTTTGTAAAGGGACTCCATCTTGAGCCAGATTCCTGGGTGTCAATGGTCATTATGGAAGGGTAAGAACATGACAAGCAGTCAAATGCCAGGAAAACGTTCTGTAGAAATTCGACAGTTTGAAGTTATTCGCTTCCGATATGAGAACTACCTCGCTCTCACTCGCCATGCAGTTTGTTGATGCAAATTTGAAACAATTGGATCGAGCTGATTCGTGATTTCAAGCCTGTGGATGTTATCCTTGCTGGAGCTGAACGAGCCTGAGGACCAAGATAGTCGTGGACGAAGATAATTTCAGCAAGGGTAGGTGATAACGGCACATACACTACAAATAAGTTCGACAATGCAGTCCATTCGTTATCAAATTCTTGTTTCAGAGCTTTCCATCTATCCCTGTAACAGTACGATCCGCGAACGGCCAGTCGCTGTATCCAAAAGGCGTCAGGTTTCCTGACAAATAGAACTTTGACCGGTCTGGAGGCGTCAGAAATAGGTTCTTCTGTAGCCGAAATGGAAGATCAGGCTGGTAACCAAGTCGACGGATGAACACTGAGCGTTAGGACAGGGAAAAGTCCTCACGTTGGATATATACTGCCGCCCAAAGGCGACAAGCCCACCTTTTTGTTCCGCGGTGTATAGTGCAGTCTCTCGGGTATGTCCACCAGCTGATATGAAAATCCTCTCCCCACCACCTTCACCACCATTCCAGATCTCTCGTAAAAAGTCGTTCTCTTCGCCAGGGATTACGGGTATGTCTAGAGGTCCTCCCACGCGAGGCT
>JBBPLC010000487.1:0-19515 GCA_038089535.1 Hemileccinum rubropunctum
CTGAAAATAAATGTCAGTCTCAATATCAAATTCTCATCCAGGAGAGGTGTTCCTGAGGTTAAGGTTAGGGGAGGATTTTGAGAAAAAGGAAATTTTGTCCGTAATCAGAGAATTAAGCACACTATTTGTATACTCTGGTGCTGCACTCCAAAGAGACACTCCTTTGGAGGTGATATTGTAGCAATTGTAATTGTTCAGTAAGTCAACATTATCCAACAAACTGACCATCTCCCCAAGTACAGCAAAACAATTAGAGAAAGAGGAATAAGGCAAAAAAGAATGAGATGATGAAAAAGAAGCATTGTCCTTGGCCAAGTGAAGACCTCCCAGATTCACTCAGCTTTCTCTTTTCCCTTCAACCCAGCAGCAGCAAGTTAATGAGTGCACGACTCAAACATATCTAAGTAATAGGCTTGTGCCTCTTCTGTCATCCACAGGAATTCAGGAAACCTTGTGCTACCTCTGGGACAGCAGCAATGGACATTGTGGGTGTGAGCAGGATCTTGTGGAGAGGAGTGGGATGGGCCAGAGTATAATGAGTGTGACCTATGACAGGGTTGAAGATTGGGTGGCCTCTTGGTTTGTGTGGCTCCTTGCAAGCACAGAAGAGGTGGCCTGGCTTACCACAATTGTAGCAAGAGCATGTCTCCTGCTGAGGGTGGATGGTGCGAGTGTCTATGGGCGCACCCCAGCCCAGTTGAATCCCAACTTCTGTGAAGCAAGGTTCAGAGTTCCTTGTGAACAGTTGCTTACTCCATTCTATCCTCATTTTTTCAAACATCTTGCCCTTCTTGATGGCTTCTTCTTGCCAAATGGAGAGTTTGTCCTTTATTGTGGAGTTGCATATCAATTACTGGAAATATATGTTGTAGTTGATGTGTTCCCAGTAGAGCCAGAGAACATTGTTGTTGATAACCAACAATCCCACGTCCTGTTGGAGTAGTTTAAATTGTTGAGTGAAAACCGCTATAGTGAAACAGGAGAGAACTAGACTCAGGAGCATGTCACCTAATCTAGGTGATGGGTGACTTCAGCGATGGTATGGACTTGACAGGTGCGGATGTCGAGCCAGACATGTACCAATATGTGGTATTTGAGGACAAGAAAGTTAACTGTTCCCAAGTAGATCATGTACTAGGGAACAACAACGAGCATGTACTAACATAGCATGAAAGACGGCAAGTGGCAGAGTAAGATTGGAACTAAGAAGAGTGGTAGACAAATGAACAGGCCCCTAAGGTAGGAGAGTATTCAAGTGAATAGGACTAGGGAAAAGTAGACGACAGAGAGGAGCGGGTTTATATAGTGAATAGTGATGAGTTTTAGGGTAGGTCGTCTGGTTCCTAAATAGTTAAGGGCCAGTGTGAGAAAAGAAACATGAGGTAAATACAAGATAGCCATGAGGACGGTGAGAAGTTTGTGTGGGAAGAAAAAAGCACCCTTATGGGAAAGGAGACAGAGATGAAAGACATAAGGCATGATGTCATGATGACATCATGGGCTAGGCCTCAGGTCATGTGCACTGGTCATGTGACTTTTGAAAGTCAAAGAGAAAATGTTAAGTTTGACAGTGAGGAAAAGTTAAAAAAACATAGCATATAGGTCCTGAACTGTAACACTACCCCCCATTCACCAGACTCGAGATCCAGTCATGAGTCAGTGAATTCGGTATAGGAAGGACCGAAAGGATGAAAGAGAGACATAAATTCAAACTCGGAGATGCCCCAGATGGGATGAGAGGCATTTGGGTGAGCGGCATGAAACTCAGTAATTGCATCTTGTGCATGTTTTATGTTAACGGCAGGTTCCCAGGTGCGATCCACCTTGTCCCATCCCTTCTAGTGGATGAGGTATTGTAATTTTCCATGGTGAAGCCTTGACTGGACGATGTATTTGACTTCGTATTCTTCGTGATGATCTTCAGTCATGTTGATTGGATCTGGTTTAAATACAGATTGTCTGTCTAGCGGGGCTTTGTAAGGTTTTATGCATGAAATGTTAACTGTGGGGTGGATAGAGACGGAGGAAGGGAGGGCAAGGGTGAGAACATTAGGGAGTACGGCAGTGATACGGTAAGGCCCAATGAATTTTTGTATGAGTTTTCGCGCAGGATAGGGGAAGGAGAGATGCTTGGTGGAGAGCCAGACAAGGTCTCCGATAGAATAATGAGGGGCTGATGAGTGCTTGGATGTTTGTGTGTGTGACATCCAATTATGGGTTTTTTGTAGAGTGAAAGTGATCTTGTCATGTGAGCGACCAATAGTTTTACCAAATGACCCCCCAGGAGTTGTAGCGGAGTTTGTGGGCTCCGTTCCCATGTGTGGAGAGTTGTTTCACATAACTGAGAAGGGGGTGGTTCCTGTGGTGGTGGTGAGGGTATTGTTGTCTGCGAATTGCACCATTTTCAACCACGAGGCCCAAGTCTCCTGCTTTTTAGCAACATAAGCACAGAGGTACATGATAACTTCTCAATTGACCCATTCTGTCTGGCCATCCGTCTGAGGGTGGTACACTGTGGAGAGTTTCTGTTGAATGCCTAGAACTTTGCAAAGTTCTTTAGTAAACTCCAAGACGAATTGTGGTCCTCTGTCTGAGAGAATAGTGTTAGGGAGTCCGTGGAGACACCATACGTGGTCTCTAAATAAAGCTGCTAAGTCTGAGGAAGAAGTTGTTTTATGACAGGGAAAAAGAACTATTTCTTTGGAAAAATGGTTGACAACTACCCCTATAGAATTGAAACCATTAGAAGGGGGTAGTCCTGTAATGAAATCAAAGGAGATGTCTTCCCATGGGTGAAAAGGAATGGGGAGTGGCATAAGTTTACCTGCCAGTGGCTTTGATGAACCCTTCGTGAGGGAGCACACCTGGCAGTGATCAATGTAAGTAGCAATGCCTTTGGCTGCACCAGGCCACCAATAGAAACGTTTAATAGAAGAAATGGTGTGGTCATGACCTGGGTGGCCAGCGACAGGAGAATTGTGGAATAGCGAGATTAACTTGGTGCAAAGGGAAAGTGGCACAAAAATAATGCCGTTCGAATTTCTGAAAAGCTTTTCATTTGCATAGTATTCGTATTCATTGATAGCATCAACGTCCAATCTGGCAGATTCAAAAGATAGTTTAGTTTCAAAGTTTGGGGAGATAGATGTAGAGGAAATGGCTTTGACTCCAGTGGAGCTAAAACCTTTGATGTTCCATTGTGACTCTTCTAGAGTCTTTTCTTCTTTTAAAGTGGGATTTTCTATTTTTTCAATAATTAGTTGCACGATACGGTTGAATTTAGAAATGTGGAACGGGGAATCAGAATGGTTGAACAGAATTACACCAATTTCTCCCCTGTAATCAGTGTCAATGACTCTAGCCATGACATTGATTTTATGTTTGAGGGCGAGGCCTGAACAGGGTGCAATTCTGCCATAGGTACTGGAGGGTAGTTGGATCTTGACATGGATAGGGATGAGAGCTTGGTTGTGAGCAGGAATGTCAAGATCAACAGACGCATACAGGTCAAAGCCTGCAGCGTCGGGAGAGCCCTTTGAGGGTAAATGAGTGTCTGTTGATGTTAATTCTGTTAAAAGCATACAGATGATAAGGTAGAGGAATACCTGACACTCACCAAGGTTTTAAGGGGTTAGCTTAAGAAGATGGTTGTGGTAAGAACACAAGATGTTATTCAAACTCAGACGACTGAGTTCCAACTTATATACTATATAGACCGTGTGACTATTTCCTAATAAGGTAAGCTACACTACAACTAGTAAGTAATAAGTAGCGTTGAGAGCTACTACATGGTGCTCAATCAACACTCCCCCTTGCTTAGCTGCTTATCTAAGGTGCTATGGGTTGATCATAGAAGACTAGCCCAAGTTGCGATCTGAACTGATCAAGCTTAACATGCCCAAGGTTTTTAGTGAACATGTCAGCAGGGTTATGTGCCTCTTCAACAAAGAATAATTCCACTAGACCTTCACGGATGAACTCCCTAATACTGTGCCATTTTATATCTATGTGTTTATTATGTTTTTCAGTAATGGGGTTCGATCCCATGAATATGGAACCTTGGTCATCACCACAAATTGATGACAACTGAGTTCCAACTTATATACTACATAGACTGTGTGACTATTTCCTCATAAGGTAGGCTACACTACAACTAGTAAGTAATTAAGTAGTGTTGAGAGCTACTACATGGTGCTCAATCAACACTCCCCCTTGCTTAGCTGCCGATCTAAGGTGCATAAGCGAAAAGAGCACTCATTCAAGGTGCTATGGGTTGGTCATAGAAGACTAGCCTGAGTTGTGATCTGAACTGATCAAGTTTAATGTGTCCAAGGTTCTTAGTGAACATGTCAGCAGGGTTATGTGCCCCTTTGACAAAGAACAATTCTACTAAATCTTCACAGATGAACTCCCTAATACCGTGCCATTTTATATCTATGTGTTTATTATGTTTTTCAGTAATGGGGTTTGATCCCATGAATATGGAATCTTGGTTATCACCACAAATTGATATTGGGTGTAACTTGTATCCTAGTTCTTCCATTAAGGAATGCAACCATACCACCTATTTGCTACAATCAGAAAGTGCAACATATTCAGCTTCTGTAGAAGAATAGGCAATGCGCTGTTGTTGGCACGATTGCCAGCTGAAGATGCAATTAGCTAGGTTAATAAACCAGCCAGTCTGAGAGCGACGGGTGTTTGGATCAGATGCCCAATCAGAATTGGTATATGCAATCATGCCAGCCTGAGAGGCTCCATCAAAGACAAGGGAGTAGTAGCAGGTACCAAGTAGATACTGGCATATGTAAAGTGCCTTGTTGAGGTGCTCTGATGATGGTTTGGCAGCATGTACAGTAGGGATCCGATTACTTGTTGGAAGCAAGATTGCAGTTCTGGATTGACTGGACCATTGTAGTTAAGAGGATAATACCCCTGTGGAAGGGGAGTAGGAGCAACTCTAGTGTTCTGCATTCCGAATCATTCAAGGACTTTTTCTAAATAAGCGCACTGATCAATCATGATCTTGCTGCCAGTTTGATGAATTTTCATATGCAGGAACTCCTTTGCAGGGCCTAGGTCTCTGCATTCCCGCTTGTACATAAATGTAGCTTTTACCTCTACAACTATGGCTTTATCAGGACCACAGAACAGGGCATCGTCAACATAGACAATGACAACCACCACTTGGGTGTCTTTCTTCTGGTATAGGAAAATACCAGCATCAGACTTCAGACATTTGAAGCTGAGGTCTTTCATGGATTCATTAAGAGTTTCCCACCAGGCTAGTCTGGCTTGTTTTAGGCCATACAGGGCACATTGTATATGGAGCACTTTATGCTCTTGCCCTGGGACTACAAAACCTTCGGGTTGTTTCATGTAGATTTCCTCATGTAGCTTTCCATAAAGGTAAGCACTTCTCACATCGAGTGCTTCTATATGCCAGTTTTCTAAGGCAG
The DNA here is from genome assembly GCA_038089535.1 of Hemileccinum rubropunctum. Lineage (NCBI taxonomy): Eukaryota > Fungi > Basidiomycota > Agaricomycetes > Boletales > Boletaceae > Hemileccinum > Hemileccinum rubropunctum. The sequence continues at coordinate 5,460 of JBBPLC010000487.1, forward strand.
TAAGTGCAAGCATGAGCCGCACAGTCTCAAACCTTACAACTGGGGAGAAGATTTGGTCAAAGTTGATTCCCTCTATTTGAGAGAAACCCTTTGCAACCAAGCATGCAGGTTTATGACCATCTGGTTTTTGATCAAAAATCCATCAGTTTGCAATAACTTTATGCCCCTTTGGGGGGTCAACCAGTTCAAAGACTTTTCGCTCATGGAGTATGTCTAGCTCGTGTCGACAAGCAGCTTTCCATTCCTCTTGTGCTGCAGCTGGCAGTGTCTGAATATCCCTATAAGTCCATTCACATAGGGGCTTAGTTTCTGCAGAAACTAGCACATGTGGGATTGTCTTAGACATTAAAAATGTAGCCAATCCAGCTCCTCCTTCATGACATAATCATTTGATGTCAGCTTCACTGTCAGATTCAGGAGCTGTGGCAGGAGTGGGCGGCGCATTGTGTTTGGGAAGGTTGCCTGGCATTTGAGGTGACTCAGGCTCTGGCTGTCTCTGTCAAGATGGGCCAGGTTCCCTAACTTTGTCTTGCCAGCGCGATTTGCGCTCAATCTCCTTCACTTGCTCTACAGGATGCATATCTTCCCCATAGACATTGTCGGGCTGGATAGGCACATGTTACTGTTGTTGGGGGCGCAGTGGGGCAGGAGGGATCGCTGGCAGTGCTTCCCTTTATCCTTTCTTAGGTGCACTAGGAGGGGGCAGTGCTGGGTGAGGCGAAGGTGTGTGAGAAGGGACAGGAGGAGGAGTAGGAACTCACGGAGTGGGTTGACTGGGTTGATAGTTGTCGTCTGCAGAGGGCAGTGGCAGCTCATGTAGAGGCTCACACTCACCAGCAACAGTAGGCACAGTAGGTGCAGCAGTCTGTGTGCGGTGTGATGCACAATGGGGGAATCGTGATTCATCAAAGATAGCATGTCCAGAGGTGAACAGGATGTTGTTGGGGGAATGCATGAATAGGAAATTGGAGTCATTTCCTGGCATCACACCTAGATACACCATGAGTTTAGACTTAGGGGCCATTTTATTAGCTTGCACATCTTCTGGGATATGCACATAGGCAGCACTCCCAAAAACACGAAGATGAGCTACATCTGGCTGCTGCTTATTTAGCAACTCATAAGGAGTGCACCAGTTATGGCGACGCAGTGGTGTTCTGTTGTAGACATGGGTTGCATGTATGATGCTGAATTCCCACCAACTATCTGGGATGCAGGCATCATGCCGCATAGCCTCAGATTTGTCCATCACAGTACACATGAATCATTCTGCTCGACCATTTTGTTGAGGAGTATGAGGGGCACTTTGAAAAATGCATATCCCCTCCCCCTTGAGCATGTCATCAAAAGCTCTGGACTTATACTCTCCCCCAGCATTGGATATCTATCCTTGGACTTTCACTCCAAATTGTGTGGACACCATTTTCAAGAAGTGTCTCATGGCTGTCAATGCAGCATCTTTTGTGCGCAAAGCAGTGACTTATGCCATGGAGGTATAATCATCAAAGAAGGTAATGATGTATTTGTACTGATGGTATGATTCAATGGAGAAAGACTTTATGTCAGAGTGAATCAATTCAAATGCATGAGTAGCACATCGCTCAGTAGGAGGAAAACTTCTATTGAGAAGTTTACCTTTAGCACAACTGTCGCAGATGGAGTCTTCTTTTGGAATCTCAACATCTGGCAGACTTTTAGTGTGCTTTTTGGCATGCTTAATGACTTCTTTCGAGGGATGTCCTAGACGTTTGTGAAGGATGTCATATGTGATAGTTCTTGTCATGTGGGCACATTGTCCTTTCAGTGATAACACCTCAATCATGTATAAACCACAACCAACTCGACCAGGAGTAAATGGGGCAAGAATAGTGCCATCACCATAAGTCACTATAATCTGGCAATCATCACCATGAACTTTTGCTCCACAAGCAAGTAATTGACCAAGGAAGACTAGGTGAACACCTGAGTTGGGTATTAAACCAACATTGTGTAAATCCATGATTTGGGAGTTCCTTTTGGAGTCCTCCCATCGTACAAGTACTCTACCTTGTCCTTCAACGTAGATCATTCCAGAGGCAGTCATAATGGGTATCCATTCATGACACTTAAATGCCTCATATTTGATGAAGTCAGTTTGATCAGGTATAAAGTGCATTGAAGCACCAGAGTCAAGGATCCAGAACTTCCCAAAAGGATCACATGAACACTTATTTTTCAAACTGGTAGGAGCAGAGCATGAAGAGCAAAGTCTATTCATGTTAAAAGTAGCTATACATGGATAACTACAAGCGTCTGCTACACTATCTACCACAACAGATGACATGTTATTTACTACTCGAGCAGATAATGCATCAGAGGAAATTATGTCAGTTCGAGCATAAGGTGTGGATTGAATCACTTGCCTGATCATGCGAGGCCATGAAGGATCCTCAAGTCTAGCCGTGTCTACAATCTCCCCATTGATGTCTGAACTGTAGATGTTGACCATGTCATCGCTATCCCAAAAAAAATTGGGGCAGTGGCATGATTTCACACTTGCGAGAGCGTTGACTCTTTCATCATTTGGGAGCAACAGCTACCTCTTCCTCATTGCTCGAGATCTCCATGATGCACTGATCATCAGGTAGGTCAGAAGCATCCAACACTGATGAGGGACCAGGGACACCAAATAAGAGGTCAGGGTTTCAGAGGATCCAGTTAGGTTCACTCACCCTTTTTCCTTCGCTCGTTTCTTTGTCGAGCTTCCAAGACAATAAGCGAGGCTAAAAGCCTCTTTGATGCGGGTGTCAGTGGAGAGACTGCCAGCTCCCTGGTAGAGTTATGGAGAGGTGTGTGTGAGGGCATGGGGATTGGGAGTGGGCTCAGGACCAGTCATGTACATGATGAAAGCAGGGGAGGTGATGTGAGCATGGTCGGCCTGCGACTTGCCCTTTTTCTTGCCTCAATGGATTTTCTTCCCCAATCCTTCCACGCTAGCATTCCCTTGCGGTGGTTGCTGCTTGGGTTGTTGCTGCTGCCAGAAGCAAGGGTTGTCACCTTTCCACTTTGTGGCCAATATTTTATTGGCCTGAGCTGGTTGCTTTCCCTTATGCTCTCCAAGAAGGTGCTGGTCCCATGAGAGGACCGCAGCCTTGTGGATCTTGTCAACGGTAGGGGTTTTCAGTGCACCAGCTGAGTCCTTGGCTTGGATCATCATCTGCAAGACGATATCCATGGTGGGAGGGAGCTTGCTCAAGAGCAGCATCACCTGGATGCCAGTAGGAACCTCATAGTTAGCGGCCTTCAACCTCACAAAGAGGTTAGCTGCCTTGTCTAAGGCAGGGGCAGGATACAACGAGCTAGGGATCGAGAGCTCAAGTAACTCCTTGAAAATACCATAAGCACCAGCTAGGCCGGGCTTGGCATATTTGTCATGGAGCACCTTCACAAGGTTGGCAGCGTCCAGGAGGTCAGTGTGCTTGGCTCTGATGGGCTCAGAGAGCCTCATCTTAATTGACCCCAAGATCTGGTCATTTGCCTTGGACCATTGGATCCAGGCATTTTTATCGTCAGCGTCACTGGAGGTGGTTAACACCGCCGGATGCAGGAGCTCAAGGGCTCAAGTGGACCCAGTGGATTGGAGGTAGGAGGCCATAGCAGGCCACCACACCTGCCAGTTTGTCCTGTTGAAAACAGGGATGGAAACATCCTTCATAGAAAGAGACATTGTAGAGGTTATCTGGAATGCAACAGTGTCAGCATGCCATTCCAGCATAGGTTCATTACCATGGTGCTATCTGGTGCATAGAAACAGTCTTTCAATGTTCTCTAGCACAACAAATGCACAACGATGGTGAGCAATGAGGTCAGGCAACATGTAGGTGCAGTTTTTTGACGCACACTACAGTGCACTGACAGGGCTCATAACCTGTTGAAAGCATACAGGTGGTAAGGTAGAGGAATACCTGACACTCACCAAGGTTTTAAGGGGTTAGCTTAAGAAGATGGTTGTGGTAAGAACACAAGATGTTATTCAAACTCAGATGACTGAGTTCCAACTTATATACTATATAGACCATGTGACTATTTCCTAATAAGGTAAGCTACACTACAACTAGTAAGTAATAAGTAGTGTTGAGAGCTACTACATGGTGCTCAATCAACAAATTCGACTGGAATGGATAAGGAAGAGGAATGGAGAACAGTAGAAGGAAAGATGGTAATGTTCTCATTTAATTTATTGATTGCATTGCCATGGTCAGGGCGATGAGAAAGAGCATTGGCATGACCATTCGTGGTGCCTGTTTTATAAATAAGAGTATAGTTGAATTCTTGTAAAAGCTCGTGCCAGCGGGCTTGTCAGTCCAAGAGCATTTGCGGTTTTTTCCAGTATTCGAGATTTTTGTGATCTGTCCAAATCTCAAAATTAGTCTTACTGATTAATAATGGTGCCATTCTTCCAGGGCATGGATAATAGCAAGGAACTCTTTGTTGTAGACTGGATAGTTGCATTCTGGGTTCTAGACCTCCTTGATTAAGCCTGCTGCGTTAATGGTGACACAGTTTTGTGTACATTGGCAGAACTTTATTTCTTTGTCAACCCAGTTGATTAATGGGTTGTGGCACTGGAACCAGTCATAGCCCAAATAAATACAGTGAGTTCCTAGGTTGGTTACCAAAGCATCAATGCCTTCAGAGTGATCCTGGTATGAAAATACGACTAAAACATAGTCCGTGATTGTTCTGTGGGATGAAGAAGTCCTATCAGCATTAGTAATAGATCGTGGAAGAGATAATTTTTTTGTAGGAATACCAAGTGACATTACCCATTTTTTGTCCACAAAGGGCTGGACTGCTCCAGAATTGAGGAGTGCTTTTTCTGATGTTTTTTGCCATTTTTGGTTTTTCTGAAAGTAAATGTCAGTGTCAATGTCAAATTCCCCTGCAGGAGAGGTATTCCTGAGGGTAAGGTTAGGGTTAGAGGATGAAACAGATAAAAAAGAAAAATTGTTCATAACCAGAGAATTAAGCACACTATTTTTATCCTCCAGTGCCATGCTCCAAAGAGACGCTCCTTTGGAGTCGGTATTGAACTATTACAAGAAGCATTGTTCAGTAAGTCATCACCAACCGATAGACTGTCCATCTCACTGAGTACAGCGAAGCGGTTAAAAGAAGGGGGACAAAAAGAAGAAGAAGAAGACTTAAGGTCCGTGGCTGAGTAGGTACCTCCCACTACTCAGCTTTGCCTTTTCCTTTGAGTCCCTCAGCAGTGAGCTGGCATGCTCGGGACTTGAACATGTCCAGGTAATAGGCCTGGGCCTCTTTGGTCATCCATGGGGGATTTCCGGAACCTTGAGCGGCCTCAGGGACTGCGGCAATGAAGGTGGTAGGGGCAAGGGGAATTTCTCACAGGAGAGCAGGGCGAGAAGGGGCATAGCGAGTGCGGCCAGTGACTGGATCAAAGATCGGCCAACCATGGAGTTTGTATGGTTCTTTACACACGTGAGACAAGTGACTGACCTTGTTGCAATTATAGCAGGTTCTTGATTTCTGCTGGGTCAGTTGGACCATGTGTGTGTCCATTGGGGCTCCTCAGCCTGGTTGTGTACCCACTTCTGTGAAACGGGGTTTGAATTGGCATTGTTGCGGCTACTTACTCCTTTCCAGTCGCATCTTTTCAAACATTTTATCCATTTTAATGGCTTTCTCTTGCCATGTTTCAAGTGAGTTGGCCAGGGTGGGGGTGCGAGTTGATAGTTGAAAGTAAATGTTGTAGTCCATCTGCTCCTTGTAGAGTCGGAGGACATTGTGGTTGTGTCACAACAGGTCCGCATCCTGCCAAAGAAGCTTGAATTGCTGGGTAAATACCTCTATCGGCATCAAGCCTTGCCAGAGGTTTGTAAGACGAATATATGACTCCTCCTTGAGAACATTGATGTGGAAATGTCCCTCTACTTCTTTTTTTAGCTTGTCCCAGGTGGGCCATTCCAGGACTGAGTTTTTCTTTTGGTATTTTTCAAGGGCGATCCTCATGAATGATTTGGCTTTTCCTGTTATTCGAAGCAGGATGGCTGCAGTTTATTGGCGGTCATCAAGACCTTCTTGACATTGTACCCAGGTTGCGATTTTTACCCACCAGGGGCGGAAGGTTACACAATTGCCATCCCAGGTGCCAGGGTCAGCAATTAGTTTATTTGGCAGGGAGGATGTACATGTTGTAGCTGCCTCAGTGAGCTATTGCATCATCTGTTGTTGTGATAGTAATGATGCTTGGAGAAGGGCGGCCATGTTGGCCATTGTATTGCAGATGTTGGCCCACATAACGTTGGGGTCAACAGGTGGAGCTGCTTGTTCGCCTTGTTGTGACATAACTTACAAGAATTTTGAAGGACGACAAAGGATGGATTTGGGGCAGAGACGATAGAAAGTGGCGAAATGGTTTGTTTCAGGGCAAATGTTTTTAAGTTCCTTTCATCAAAGTTTGTGCTATTAACATGCACGGGGTAGAGCTGGTATGGGAGGGGGAACAGGAGAGATGGCATGGGAAGAGAAGGAAGGGGACAGAGAATGGTCTTGACGAGGAAAAGGAGACAGGGAGCATGTGGGGATTGGTTTGGGAAAGTACTCGTGGGGTGGTTCAATGGGGTGGTCATTGGAATTGACCTTGTCGAAGGTAACAGGAAGCTTGTCTATGTAGTGAGTGAAGTTGGGGGTGAAGAGTTGAGGAGGCTCTGGTGCTGGCGAGAGACGGATAACTCAAGTAGCAGCGTAAAGGTTTAAAGCAGCTTGCTGCTGTTGAAGTGTGAGATGGTCTACACAAGCATGGGAGTGCATAAAATGATGAAGGCGAGGGGAAGCAAACAGGGTTGGCCTCATGGTAGTCCTATTTAAGTGAAACAGGAGAGAACTAGACTCAGGAGCACGTCACCTAATCTAGGCAACAAGCGACTTCAGTGATGGTATGGACTTGACAGGTATGGACATCAAGCCAGACATGTATCAATATGTGATATTCAAGGACAAGAAAGTTAACTGTTCCCAAGTAGATCATGTACTAGGGAACAACAACGAGCATGCACTAATGTAGCATGAAAGACGGCAAGTGGCAGAGTAAGATTGGAACTAAGAAGAGTGGTAGACAAATGAACAGGCCCCTAAGGTAGGAGAGTATTCAAGTGAATAGGACTAGGGAAAAGTAGATGACAGAGAGGAGCAGGTTTATATAGTGAATAGTGACAGGTTTTAGGGTAGGTCGTCTGGTTCCTAAATAGTTAAGGGCCAGTGTGAGAAAAGAAACATGAGGTAAACACAAGGTAGCCATGAGGATGGTGAGAAGTTTGTGTGGGAAGAAAAAAGTGCCCTCATGGGAAAGGAGACAGAGATGAAAGACATGAGGCATGATGTCATGATGACATCATGGGCTAGGCCTCAGGTCACATGCACTGGTCACGTGACTTTTGAAAGTAAAAGAGAAAATGTTAAGTTCGACAGTGAGGAAAAGTTTAAAAAATGTAGCATGTAGGTCCTGAACTATAACATATAGGAAGGTTGCCTTGTCATAAGTTGAGGAGGTGTTGGTAGCTTTCCTCTGTGAGCACATCAATTCAAACATGTGTTTCTACTTCCTTTTTTAGTTCCCCCCAGGTGGACCAGCCACTAGAAGAGTCCTTTTGGTATTTCTCAAGTGTAATGTGCGAGAAGGCTTTAGCTTTGCCTACTATTCTTAGTAGGATGGTGGCAGTTGACTGTTCTTTGTCCAGGCCTCCTTGGTACTAGACCCACATTGCGATCTTGACCTACCAGGGACAGAAAGTGGAGCAGTTACTATCCCATGCGCCAGGATTGGCAATGAGATGGGTTGGGAGCAAAGAAGAAGAGGAGGAGGGTTTGGCAGTGGTGGTGGCAAGTTGTTGGGTAATTTGCTATTGAGCCAGCAACAAGCCTTCGAGCATTGTGGCCATAGCAGCCATAGTATTGCAGATTTCCACCCATATTGTGTTTGGGTTAGGTGGAGAAGGGATGCCTTCCATTCCTTCGGACATTGTACTTAGAAGGTTGGTGAAGTTTGTTGCAGGGGCAGAGCTTGAACAGATGCTCAAATCTGGGAGTTATGTACTCAATCCAAGCACTGGCATAGGAATGGGTGTACTTTTTGTGCTAGTGGCACACAGGAGCTGGAAGTGAGAGGAGAATGGGAGATAATGAAAGTGCATGGACAAGGGATGGAGTGGGAGTGGGAGTACAGACAAGTGCAAGTTGTGGTGACAGAAATGTGTCTTTTGGGTCATACCTGTCTAGTTCCCAGAACTTGTTGAGGGCTGGTGCTGGTGCTGGTGTGACAACTCATTGGGTGATATAAAGGTTTAGTGAAACGGGATGAGAACTCAAACAATGTAGAACAACACCTAATCTAGGCGTTGAGCTACTTCAGTGACAGTGTGGACGGTGTGGTTGCGGGTGTCCAGCCAAACGTGGACGAGTACGTGGAGTTCAGCGACGAGAAAGTGAACGGTTCCGAGGTAGAGCATAAAACGTGTTACGATGAAGAGGGTGCGATAACGTGCACCAAGTCAGCAATTGCAGAGTAAAGGAAAATACAGAAGAGTGGTAGTCAAATGGATAGGCCCCTAGGGAGGAGGGTATTCAAGTGAATAGGACTGGGGAGTAGACGACGAAGGAAGAGGGTTTATATATGTAAGTAAGGGGAGTTTAGGGTAGGTCGTCTGAGTCCTAATTGATTGAGGGCCGGTGTGAGAAACAAGGGACATGAGGAAACCATGAGGACGGAGAGAAGTCCGTGTGAGAAGCAAGAAGTGTCCTCATGGGAAAAGGAACGGAAATGAAAGACGTGAGGCATGATGTCATGATGACATCATAGGCTAGACCTCAGGTCATGTGAGGGGTCTCACGGTCACGTGTGCTTGGTCATGTGACTTTGAAAAGGGAAAGGAAACGTTAAGTTCGAAAGTAAAAAAAAAAAGAAAAACGTAGTGTATAGGTCCTGAACTATAACATTTAGAGTGGCTTGTTGTTGACAAAGGTGGATATGATCTGTGTTATCACAAGAACACATATGATGAAGGCAAGGGGGAAAGACCAGATCAGCCTTGCGACAGTCCTATTCAAGTGAAATAGACCAGAACTGTTATAGTTCAGGACCTATATGCTACATTTTCATTCTTCTTACTTTTCGGATTCAACATTTTCTTTTCATTTTCGAAGTCATGTGACCAGTGCACATGACCGTGAGACATCTCACATGACCTGAGGTCTAGCCCTATGATATCATCATGACATCATATCCCATGTCTTTCATTTCCATTCCTTTTCCCATAAGGATGCCTCTTCCTTCTCACATGGACTTCTCACTGTCCTCATGGTTTCCTGGTGTTTACCTCATGTTTCTCTTCTCACACCGGCCCTTAACTATTTAGGACTTAGACGGCCTACCATAAACCTGTCGCCACTCACTATATAAACTCGCTCCTCTCTGTCATCTACCTTTCCTTAGTTCTATTCACTTGAATCCTCTCCTACCTTAGGGGCTGGTTCTCTTGTCTACCACTCTTCTTACTATTCTCAATCTTATCTCTGCAATTGCCGATTTTGTGCCTGTTACCACACACTCTTCCTCGATAAATGTTTTATGCTCTACTTGAGAACTGTAAACTTCCTCGTCACTGACTATCATGTCTTAGTCCATGTTTGGTTGGACATCCACAATCGTACTGTCCACACTGTTGCTGAGGTTGCACAACGCCTAGATTAGGTGTTGTCCTTCTTTAGTTGTTTTCATTGTTCACTCTATTTCAACTTGACAGTGATTGTTATGGTCGGTCCGGGTAGGAACGAATGTAGACCTGGGAGACAAGAGATGTCGACTAAGGGGCTTGCTTATTGATGTGACAAGTTGCGAAGAGAGGCGACTGGAGACAAGGACGAGTTGTGTGGTTAATGACCGGAGACTTCCACAGGGGCTTCCTGAGGTGGACGAAGGATAATTGATCAAGGGATACCCTTGTCGACGGGACAACCACAAAGAAGAGCGGTGGGGGCGAGTCACAAAGAGGAGTGACCGGAGACGAAGATAGAGCAACGAGCGTCCACTCAAAAGTAGGACGGGTGACTTAGAGAGTGATGGACGAGTGAAGGGAACAAAGGTGCTATTCCAGGTAGGTCTAGCTTAGAGAATACAAGGTAGCGACAGCAGGCTTTATATACCTAAGGGAAGTTGTGCACGGACCAAGCTATATGGCAGCAAGAGGTCAGAGGAAGCCCAATAAGGTAAGTGGTGTGAGGAAGATAACGGAAGTTATCGGAGCAAAGGAAATGAGGCTGTCCATCGGAAGGAAGCGGAACAAAAGATAAGAGTTCGTAATCATGATGACCATTGTGAGAAGAGCGGAAGAAAGCGGTGGTCGTCATGTGAAAGAAAGGCATTAGCAAGAAGTGTAAGACGAATGCTAATGCGAAAGGTAAAGAAAAGGTGAATTGTAACAGTGATGAGTGTCCAAGTAGATGTGAATGATAATGTGGTAGTTGACAACAATGAAGTTAATGGTTTCAAGATAAATCATGGAACAGCATCTAATAATGTGGATGAAGATGGCAAAATGCAGAGTGGAGATTGGGAGTAGAAAATACAAGAGTAGTACTCAAAGAGAACCCGGCCCCTAAGGTGGAGAGGAGTTCAAGTGAATAGAACTAAGGAAAGAAAGAGACGGCAAGAGAGATAGGTTTAAGTAGTGACTAGCGATGTGTTTAGGGTCTGCCATCTGAGTCCTAAATAGTTTAGGGCCAGTAAAGATAAGAAAACATGAGGAGGGAGCAAGGTGAGCATGAGTACAGCGAGAAGTCTGTGTAGGAATGAAGAAGCGTACTCATGTGAACAAAGAGACAGAGATGAAAGACATGAGGCATGATGTCATGATGACATCATGGGCTAGGCTTTATGTCACATGAGATTTCCCACAGTCACATGTACCAGTCACGTGACTTCGAAAGTGAAAGAAAAGTGTTAAGTATAAAAAACAAGGGAAAAGTGAAAACATAGCATATAGGTCCTGAACTATAACAGACATTGCCTTTTACATAGATCACTATCAGGTGTGCTTCCTCACGAAGGGTTCATCAAAGCCACCAGCAGGAAAACTTATGCCACTTCCTGTTCCTTCCTACCCTTGGGAAGATATCTCCTTCAATTTCATCACTAGACTTCCTCTTTCAAATGGTTTCAATTCTGTTATAGTTCAGGACCTATATGCTACATTTTCATTTTTTCTTCATTTTTTCATACTTAACATTTTCTTTTACTTTCGAAGTCACGTGACCAAATGCACATGACCATGAGATCTCTCACATGACCTGAGGCCTAGCCCCATGATGTCATCATGACATCATGCCTCATGTCTCTTATTTCCATCTCCTTTCCCATGAGGACACTTCCTTCTTCCCACATGGACTTCTCGCCATCCTCACATTTTCCTTGCATTTACCTCATGCCCTTCTCCTCAACCAGCCCTAAACTATTTAGGAATCAGACAACCTACCCTAAACCCATTGCTATTCACTATATAAACCCACTCCTCTCTATTGTCTACTTTTCCTTAGTCCTATTCACTTGAATCCTCTTCTACCTTAGAGGCCGGTTCTCTTGTTTACCACTCTTATTCTTTACTCAAATCCTACTCTGCTCTTGCTGTCTCTCGTGCTCCATTATTGCATGCTCATCGTTCATACCGTTGTATGATCTACCTTAGCACCATACACTTTCTCATCCTTGAGTATCACATCTTGGTCCACATCTGGCTTGACATCAGGACCCACACCATTCAAACTGTCACAGAAGTCGCCTATTGCCTAGATTAGGTGATGTGCTCTAGTTTAGAGTTCCGTTCCATTTCAAATTCTATCAGAGTTGTCATCAATCATTTTTCCAAAGAAATCATTCTTTTCCATGCCTAAAAGACTTCTTCTTCAGACTTAGCCATTTTGTTTAGAGACCACATATAGTGTCTCCATGGACTTCCTAACACTATTCTCTCTGACAGGGGACTGCAATTTGTTTTGGAGTTTACCAAGGAACTGTGTAAAGTCTTGAGCATTCAACAAAAAGTCTCCACAGCATATTATCCACAGATGAACAGTCAAACAGAACAATTCAACAGGGAGGTTCTTGCCTATCTATCCACTTACATCACTAAGAAGCAGGACTCTTGGGCCTTGTGGCTAAAAATGGTGCAGTTTGCATATCACAACACCCTTATGACCACCATGGGTACCTCTCCCTTTTCTGTCACATGTAATTATCAACCTCACATGGGTACAGAATCTACAATTCCTGCCATGACTCCTGGGGAGTCCTTCGCTAAAACTATTGGCTGTTCTCACAAGGAAATTGCTTTTGCCTTACAAAAAACCTGTGATCAGATGTTGCATGCACAAACATCCAAGTGATCCTCAGCTCCCTCATATTCTATTGAAGACCTCATTTGGCTCTCCACTGACCACCTTTCCCTCCCCTATCCAGCTCATAAATTAACCCAAAAGTTCATTGGCCCATACTGTATTTCTGCCATCCTCCCTAATGCCATCACCCTCATCCTCCCCTCTTCCATTTTCATCCATTCCACTGTCAACATTTCTCATGTTAAATCTTATAAAGCTCTGCTGGATAGTCAACCCATATTTAAACCTGATGCTATCACCATGACCAAAGACCAGCATGAAGAATACAAAGTTGACCATATCATCTAGTCAAGACTTCACCATAGGAAATTACAATATCTCATCCACTAGAAGAGATGGAACAAGGTGGATCGCACCTGGGAACCCACCATTAATTTAAAGCATACACAAGATGCCATCAATGATTTTCACATTTCCTATCCAAATGCCCCACATCCTATTCAGGGTATCTCTGATAATGAATTCCTTTCCCTCTTCTATCCATTCAGTCCCTCCTATACCAAATTCACTAACTCTTGGCTAGACCCTGAATCTGATGCATGGGGGGTAGTGTTATAGTTCTGGACCTCACACTATGTTTTCTCATTATCTTTCATTTCTTATACTTAACAATTTCTTTCCACTTTCAAGTCACATGACTAGTGCATATGACCATGAGACATCTCACATGACCTGAGGCCTAGCCTGTGATGTCACTATAACATCATGCCTCATGTCATCTTTCATTTCTGTCTTTCTCCCATGAGTATGCTTCTCCCATGAGTATGCTTCTTCCTTCCTACATAGACTTCTCACCATACTTGTGTCCTCCTCATTGTTTACTTATCTAACCTGGCCCTAAACTATTTAGGACTCAGACAACCCACCCTAAACACATCACTAGTCACTATATAAACTCTCTCCCTCTGTCATCTATTTCCTTAGTTCTATTCATTTGATCTTCTCTCCACTTGGGGCTGGGATTAACTCGAGTACCACACTTCTCTTACTTTCTCCTTACTCTGCACTTGCCATCTTGACTCTTGTTATCAGGTCCTCTTTATGTTCTATATGTATACCATTGCAAGCTTTTGGCCTTTACATTCTTGTCCATATCTGGGTCAACCCCTACCTCCATACCATCATCACCATCACAGAAGTTACCATTCCCCTAAACTAGGGTAATATCTTAGTTGTTGGTTTAGTCCTGTTTCAAAAGTCTACCCTCTCAATCCTGCAGAGAAGAAAGCTTGTCATACCTTCATTGAAAAAATTCTCCACACTGGTCATATCATTCCCTCAAAATCTCCTCAAGCCTCTCCTTTCTTCCTTGTTCCCAAGAAGGATAGAACACTCCAACCCTGTCAAGATGATTGATACCTCAACTCCCACACCATTCACAATGCCTATCTATTTCCCCTCATCTCAGATCTCATTGATAACATGAAAGACTCCATGCTTTTCACCAAACTAGATATTTGATATGGCGACAACATCCACTTGAGAGAGGAAGACCAATGGAAAGTGGCATTCATTACTCCTCTCAATCTCTTTGAATCCATGGTCATGTTCTTTGGTTTCAACAATGCTCTACCAACATTCCAAAGCTTTATGAATCATATCTTTT
>JBBPLC010000488.1:0-19445 GCA_038089535.1 Hemileccinum rubropunctum
TTAGGGGCACGTGCTAGTTCCCACGATCACATGCCTACAGGTCGACCTAGACTTGCCTAGATCCATGATGTCACTATGACATCATGCCTCACGGCTACCACATTCCTTACTTCTTAGACCTACCCTAGAGTACACTGCTTGGTCTGTGCACTCTCTCGTAGTAGTATATATAGTGGTAGCGATGCAACTGGGTTAGCCAGTCTTATTCATTTGTTCTACCCTCCACACTGTGGGGCCTGGGATACTTGAGTACCGCTCATCCTTTCCTTTGCCGGTTGACCACCGTTATAGGGTCCTTGTCGTATTTATCGTTCTTGGCAACACTCAGGCCATCCTAGCTAGAGGCTAGGCCACCCTCGTTGGAGTTGGTTCTTGCTGTTCCACTCCATTACAATCTTCCAGCAAAACAATGATCCAAAACACACCTGCAAAAAGGTCAAGGAATGGCTAGAGGAGCAGGAGTTTAGGACTATGGTCTGGCCTGCATAGTCTCCAGACCTTAATCCCATTGAACACACTTGGGGCTACCTCAAAAGTTTGGAGTTATGGGAGAGAATTCAAGTGGAGTGGGAGAAGATATCAGTAGAAGAGTGTCAGAAGTTGATTGAGAGTATGCCTAGAAGGATTCAGACAGTGATTAGAGCCAAAGGAGGATATGCCAAGTATTGATTTTGTACAAATACTCTAGTCTATCTCAAAAGTACAAAAAGTGTTACAATGACATGTCTGCTTTAAAATACTCATATCTTCCCACCCCTTGGGCCAAATCACATGATCCAGGGACCATTTGGTAGCCAAGGGTCTATACCTTCCATACCTCCACTATAGCTAAGTGTAATTCCCATGCTATCAAATGTTATTTTACCTACACTACAAAAGTATCAAACATTGTAACACTTTTTGGAGTCACTGTAGTTACAAAGGCCTAGAAAGCTCTGTAATTGTTTGAGCTTCATTGATGACAGCCAGTCAAGGATCATGTCAACTTTCTTTGATTGCATACCAACACTGTCAGCAGAGACTGTCATGCCTAGAAAGTTAACCTTCTCAGCATTAAATATGCATTTTTCAGGTTTTGTATAAAGGTCATTCTCATGGAGTCTGCAGAGAACTTCCTTCACAACCTCAGAGTGTTCATCATCAGATTTATTTTTTGTAAAAATACACATATTGTCCAAGTAGACAATGACAACAGTATACATGTCATTGAAGATGTTATTCATTATCTGTTCCCTCAGATCTTGAGTCTGGGTAATGACATGCAGGCATCTCTATCTCTTTGTGACATGATATCTGTTCCCACAAAAATTTACATGTCATTCGTCAAGCTCAGACTGCTCCATAGCTCACAACATGAAGCCAATATATTGCACTCAGTTTCATCCTGAGATCACTCATGGCATGAAAAGCAAAGCAGTCGTCTCTTGCGTCGTCCCTTGCATCTGCGGGTGCAGAGCAAAGTGAATGATGGTAGGTTTCATTTGCGTTTTTAGATGTTGAAGCGTTCCCGATAGCGATAACTCTCGTCTCTTCATGTAAAGAGTTCATCGGCCGCTTGCTTCATTGGGATCGACGGCAGCCTGGGCTTCATGGACGCGGCTGGTCACCAGACTTGCTGCAATTCATGCCTGCCACACACAACTTTACCTCGAGGTTTGACTACAGTATCAGCACGTTCCACCTTGCACGCTGCCTGGCACGTTGGCTGGCATTGATCATGTGGCGAATATCATCCTGCGACCGTCGACGTGTGCGCTCACTCAACGTTGCCCACCAAGAACACATGTCCGACAAGGACCTTGCTGCTTCGTCCACCGGCATGCTCAGTGCTCACCCGGATGATGCTGGACAGGGTTGCCCTCGTAGTCATTGCATGTCATTTCATGGCGATAGCTGGAATGTGCTGGATCTGCAAGGCGAGTTTTATTTCACTTGATTGTCTATGATACTTTCTAATGAATGATGCTTCGACAGCCAAAAAGGACTCACTGGTAGGACCACTTCCGTCGACTTCTGTGGTTGATGTGACAACGATAAAACGTCCGACGTCGAAGTCTTGGTCGAGAGTGTCAGTCAATCGACAGGGTATGTAACAAGTTGGCTCGGTCCGAGTGCACAATTCCACAAGCCCACGGCGACGCCACGATGAATCTCTTTCAGCTTTCGCAGCCATAGTACGAACTCGAATGCATTCCACGCATCGCATAGAATCTGAACCCCGACGTACTTGAGGAGGGCATCACAATAAGGATGCCAGACCGGGAACTGGTCAACAAATCATATCCTCATGACCACATCCAAGAGCGTTTTTGCGCCTCAAAAATATTTAGGCCTTTGTGCAGATTGGTTGTGGCCACGTGCGATAGGAGTAGTTTGGATGGGTAAGCCGTAAACATTCAGCTGCGGTCCGGGCATACATAGGTGTAGCTGATTCGCCAACCTCAACTGTTCCCCACATGTTTGGCTGAATCCAGTGGTTCAAACACGATGTGCAATCCAAAGCAATGTCTCAATACCGCGAGGACATGATTTGTCTCGCCAAAATCATGTTCAGCAACCTGCGTGTATGTCATCGACTCGGAGCAGTTGCAGATCCTGAGCGGATAGTGTAACCCACTTGAGCGCCGTTATGCGCACCCCAACAACTCTCATACACTAGTGAGCAATTGTACACGAGGTCGTGGGAATGTGTAATATAATGTAATATAGTGACGCGTTGTCGATGGTGTTGACAGACGACCATGTCAGACGATACGGTTCTACCCATCCCCAATCTGAGCCTACCTCAGCATGTATTCACCTTACTTTCTCCATCACTCAAACACCTCCACGACAACGCCAGAAATACGCTGCTAGATGGCATCAAAACCGATAGTATGTCCATGCGTTCATTCACAACGGATCTCTTACGCTAGAACATCCATCCTGATCAGAAATGGTCCCATATTATCGACTCGTCACCTCCTCTGGCGCTCTCGTTTCAGACCCTGCACTTCTTGGCGAGATGGAGAAGGCCAACGACGAGGAGCTCAAAAAGCTTGACGAGCGACTCGCCGAGGCTGAGAAAACGGAAGGAGAATCTGAAATTTCGGATGCACTCAAGGCTCGCGCAAATCACCTGACGCGGATAGGTGACAGGGTACGTCAGTGATCCTTGCGCCGTGTACTCCACTTAACACTTTTGCTAGGAGCGCGCCATCACCGCGCAGAAGCTAGCATTAGAGAAGACCCCTGGACTTGGATCAAGGATAGATATATCCCTCACTCTCATCCGCATTGGACTCTTCTTTGGGAATAACGCTCTCATTACTGAGAACCTTGAAAAAGCGGAAAAGTTGGTCCTTTTTCTTACGTATCACATATGTATCACCCGATGACACCTCCCAGATTCATCGAAGAGGGTGGTGACTGGGACAGACGAAATCGTCTCAAGGTTTACCGTGGTCTACACGCCGTCTCTATTCGCCAGCTCAAGACTGGCGGCGAACTCTTGCTCGACGCCCTATCCACATTCACAGCTACAGAATTAATCTCTTATACCGACTTTGTCGCCCTCACGATAATAGTCAACACGCTGACCCTCAAGCGGCCAGATCTGAAGACAAAGGTTGCCATCTTCCGTCATGCTTAAGTGTTATGACCTGCAAGGCTGACATTGATTTAGCTTATCACTGCCCCAGATGTTATTTCTGTCTTGCCCGAACTGCCTGTACTCGGCGACCTCGTCAACAACCTGTACGACTGTCATTACGCCAAATTCTTTGTTGCACTAGGTACGCGTTTTCTGCGCCAGAAATAGGATAGCTTGGTGCAAATTGGCTGATGGATCTGCATTAACCCTGTCCTTCACCTCTACCTCCATGACCATGCCCACAGCTACCCTCGAGCAGACTTATCTCTTACCATCCCGGTTATTGTCTCCTCATACCCGTTATTACATCCGAGAGATGCGAATCCTCGCCTACAGTCAGCTGTTGGAATCATACCGTAGCGTCACACTCGAGAGCCTCAGTGGCGCCTTCGGAGTCAGCGTTGATTTCATTGACAGGCAAGTCAAAGCTTCCTTTTCATGTTCAGGGTGATTTAACGAGTGATTCAGCGAGCTATCACGCTTCATCGCCAATGGAAGGCTGTATTGTACAATTGATAAAGTGCATGGGATTGTCGAAACGACGCGGCCTTCGCTCAAGAACGCGCAATACGAGAAAGTAGTGAAACAGGGTGATATTCTCCTTAATTCGATACAACGATTGAGTAAAGTGTTGTATTAACGAATTACATCGTGTCGTCGTCTTCTGCTTGACTATGACTGATTGCCTACACGATAATATTACGCGTGCAACTGCACGATGGGAGTGGGAATCCAAGTCTTTCTCGCTGACATGTCTACTCTTTGTCACCGTCTATGACTGCGAGGCTCAGCCCAATCGGCCTTCTCCCTTATCGATCGCTCGCCACGCTTATTCCTTTGTCGGTCGTTGCTGTAGGGCTTAGCTGGAAGCTGTTATCCTCAAGCAAGAGTCGGAGCATGGTACTAATCCAGGCAGATTCACGAACGGCATATCGACATCCAATTTATTGGTTCGATGACGGTTCAGTGATTGTGAGGGTATCGGATAACCAGGCTGATAGCCAGGGCGGCCAAAACAGCACCGTGCTGTTCAAGATTCACAAATGCTTGCTATGCCGACATTCCAAGTTTGCTCTGGAGCCCAAGCCGGAAGACGGATGGATCCTTCCTATCGTGACCATCCCGCGTGCACTCGGCGTGCAAGTCCAGGATTTCACGTCGCTGATGGCGCATCTTTACCATGATATGTGAGCATATCATCCTCGTTCTTACTCAAACACCTCACGCTTCCCACTGGCATTTTACAGTCCGCTGTCACTAGAAGCACCCTTCAAACACGTTGCTGCCATCCTCCGCGTGTCTTCACCGGAACAACTGGATCTCCCAAATGTGCACAGCCTGGCGAGATCTTATCTCGTGGCCATGTTTCCCAGTGGACCGTTTCCCTTCGTGCACCCTGATCACCTCGAAGAGGCGTTGAGCCTCGCGCTGCGGTACAACATCATTTCCGTATGTCTCCCCCTACTCTTTGCGCTGACCAAATTCTTACTCGACGACGCACAGATCCAAAAGGGAATTTATTACAGCCTTGTGACCACGACCGATTTCGAGCCCAGCTCGGAAATCGCCCAAGAAAATATAGAACCCTCGAAAAGGATAGCCCTGACACCCACAGATGTTGAGCGCTGCCGCAATCTCATGAATGGCATCGTGGAGCATTTCACGCCTGTCTTGTTTGAACCGGTGTGTCCAATCGTCTCAATCACCCTTTTCTTCATCCATGTTTTTCACTGCTGGCTTCTTTGGTGGGCGTCTGCAGAATGACGTGGCTCTCTCGCAGGGCATCATGTTTCTTCTTGTCTGTTGTCCCCCTTTTTCTATTTCCAATCCAAGTTCAGTTCTGGGAGTTATGATATGATCCGCTCATTTGTCTTTCAGCCTGTCACGCCACACATGACTTGTACCGACCTACTGGCGGACAAATGGTTCCCTCTGGTAATACAATCTGCAATAGCAGAAAATAGCGTGTGCAAGCCCCTCGAGGCCCTTGAGCAAATCAAACAAATCAACTGGGCAGCGGAGGGATTGTGTACTGCTTGTGTCAGAGAAAAAAGAGAGGAATGGACAAACGAACAGGAGGACGTGTGGGAAAAAGTGAATGCCTGGCTGAAGCTGGACGATATATCATCGGAGTAGATTTTGTGAGAAAAACGTGCGTTCAAACGACGCTCGCCCATTACTTGGCGGAATTATTAATCATGCGGTTTTTTCCCTCTCAAGTTTGTAGGTCACTTTGTGGGCGACGACATTAATCTTGATTTGACAACTGCGAGTATTACATGCGCAATACCTTTCCCATTCTCGTCACATAACCACCGTGGCGGAGAACGAAAGGGGATTGTAATCCATGGTAGGTTTTGTGATTGATTATCTATTATCCTGCCTTCTCGCCACCGATTTAAACGTTGGGCGGGGGAAACAGAGCAGTCAATACCTTCGTAGATGTTCAAAGGTGGTTGTGACAAAACACGAACAACAGGGGCCCATCCCATCAACCGTCTGGTGACACTTCATCTTTTTCCGATTTCCAATCTTCATGCGAGTAACCTCATGGAAGCCAACCAAGAACACAGCTTCGTTGTGGGCACGTAACGTCCCATTTGCTGGCCGTCCGTATCGCCAGTGCGCCAAATTACATGTCAACCACTTGTCACGCGTTCATGCACTGCATGCGTCATTCCCAAATATTACTATAATTCCCGCTCCGATGGTTCGATCACCGTCGCGCGGATTCCTTTGACGGGTCTGCCGTAAGCATACATACGAGGCTTGTTTGCGATTCGAATAGGAACAAGATGTCCGGGATCCTTTTGGCCGTCACCGGAGGCGACATGTCCCACAACAGTCGCGCCGACCGGAAAACGATGGAAGCTAATTACGGGACGTCACAGGATGCGCTCACCAACGCAGAGAACAATCCACGGGTTTCTCTTGTCATATTAGTCTCGAGTTAATTACGGTATTCATCCTATCTATCAGTAGGCGTCTTCTGATTTTCTATCAGATGTTTTGATCGTTCATTCCGAATAGACAACGGGGACGCCTACAGAGGGAAATGATGGGTATGTCTCACACATGCTTCTCCAGGGTGGGTTCGCCCTTCTTCATGTCAGCGATTGCCATACGGCCCTATTATACCGGGGTATAAATATGTGGGTGAAGTTTCCTACTGCAGACTCGATCTGATACCATCACGCACAACACACAACAAGATGGTTCCACCGGAAAAGGCTTCGCGTGGCCCATTCCGGCGTCGTCGGTATGGCGTATACGACTTGACATACGAACTTGCTGGATCTCCATCTACGCTGCGCATATGCTCGCTGTTGGACGGGCTTCGAGCCATCCATGCCAAGTTCCCCGCCGTGAGGAGACTGGTTGTCGACACAATCAAGCTCGCGCCGGTGGCATTCGTCGCATACATGATGGGCATCGTTTGGCACGGTGTTTACCGGGCAATCAACCTTTACTGCCTGTGCATCTTATTCGATAGGGTATGTCGTTATCATCATTTGGATGAGTTAGGTTACTTTCATTCCCAGTAGCTCGGCGCTGGAGCGCTGTCCCCTGAGGCATACCGGTGTCTGGCCGCCTCCTGGCTCTGTTGTGCTATGATCAACGTCCCAATTGATCGCATAAAGTGAGTGTTTTGGCAGGGATGTGTGTAGTAGTGGTTGACTCTACTCAGTACTCGGTCGCTAGAAATCTTGACAAAGCGGTTTAGAACATACTTTATACCTCAGCTGATACGCGGTAGAACTTTTTTTTTTCTATTTCGTGTCTTTAACAAACTCGTTGTTTCCAGCAAGTTTGAGGGTCGATCTGCTCTCCATACAAGGTATACCATGTGTTAGCAGGATTTCCGGAAAGCTAATGCATGAACAGACTTGTGCACCGTCTTTCCCGGCCAGGGACGGTTCGAGTCCGAGTTTCCTGGCGGTCGTTTTTTGTTGCAGCTGGGTCAACTCGTCCAACGCACCCTGGATTTGATTTGCCAGATATTCGTATTGGTATATGCCATTTCCCGTAAACGGAGCCCGGAACGGGAGATATTGTTGTGTTTCTGTATCGCGCGCGGACTCGTTTGGTGGTTGGCACCGTTGAACGGTATCGGCAGCTCAGGTTCGTCTTTCAGACACTGTGTCGTATTTTTATGTCGCTCATGGTTCTACAACAGCATTCATTTATTGGCACAATAATCGACATTTCCAGAGGATGAAGGCCCTTTTTGGTCTCGCTTTTTCGACCGATTACAGAGCCGATCTCATGCTAGACGGGATAGCGAGCTCTATTGAGACTGGTATACGCAACGCCTCTCCAGTTCTTCTCGTTACTTACGTCCGTCCACAGAATACAAGAAATCTGCAGAGCAACTAGGGGACATCGAAGTCTTGGAGCCTACCCCCTGGCGTACTGACCTTTGGCGAGATTGGTACTGGGAT
Source organism: Hemileccinum rubropunctum (assembly GCA_038089535.1). Classification (NCBI taxonomy): domain Eukaryota; kingdom Fungi; phylum Basidiomycota; class Agaricomycetes; order Boletales; family Boletaceae; genus Hemileccinum; species Hemileccinum rubropunctum. The sequence continues at coordinate 8,074 of JBBPLC010000488.1, forward strand.
TTTCTGATGGAGATTACCGTGGACTATCCACTGGTAAGGACAGGTCGCTTGCCTTGCGCATGGTTTCTCAACAGGTTTTTTTTTCAGGCCATGTATGCGTTGTTGTTTTCGGCCTATCTGTCACCGTCGTCCATCTCCTCGATGGTGTTGCTTCAGCAAGCTACCAATTCCATTTCGCTGAGCATAGGAAAGTATGCAGGAGACGACACGCCTTCCTTGCTGAACGTCTGTTCACATGCCGAGTGGCTCTATGAAGCCATCGATTACCAGACCAAAATGCAACGGGGTACAGAACCCTTTCCCCGTCCAATCGACGGTCCCTATGACGCAGGGATGAAGATCTCCTTCAGGTAAGTACATATCGTCTCCTTCTCCACGTGTGTCGTATTGTACTGCATCGCTCACGTACGCATGTCGATACGTCCAGGCACGTGTCATTACTCTATCCAGGAGGCGATCACCAGGCGCTCCACAATGTCTCCTTTGACATCCTCCCCGGCAAGCTCGTCCTCGTGGTGGGCACCAACGGCAGCGGGAAATCGACCATGCTGAAATTGTTGGCACGACTGTTCGATCCGACGACGGGCGAAATCCTGATCGACGACGTGCCGCTCGTTCGCTACGACGCGGTCCAGCTCCGCGCAGCCATGGCTTTCCAGTCACAGTCTCCGGTCATTTACCCTGTCAGTGTGAGAGAGAACATCGCGTTCAGTCTCCCGCCTACGTTGAAGCGCGACGTCACGCAAGCACACGTCGAGGAGGCCGCGAGGACGGGCGGCTGTTCGGAGTGGATAGCACGACTCGGGGATGGGTATGACACACAGCTTCAGCCCTCGTATGATGTCAACAATGGATGGGCGCAGGGGATATATGGCTACGCGTCCGAAGCGCTGAAGGAGGAGCTCACGCGACACAATGGACATCGGGTGTCGATATCGGGTACGTCATGTAACGTCATCCCGTAGAAGAACCTGCGTTGATCTTCAAGTTGCCTGATTATTGATAGGCGGCGAAAAGCAACGCCTTGCGACGTAAGTCCCCCCCCCCTGTCTTGATCACGCGGAGACCTACTCATCATCATCATATACGCGATGCACGCAGCGCGCGCACGTTTATGCGCATCCAGTACTGCCCAACTCGACTTGTCGTCTTCGACGAAGCAACGTCCGCGCTGGACCCCGTTGCCGAGCAGGTTATTCTGAGCGCCTTCCGCAAGCTGCGTGGCACGGGCAAGACACTCATCGCCATCACACACCGATTTCACCACCTCGCTCACGAAGCCGATCGTATCTTGTACGTTCGTTCACACACCCGCGTCGGTGCCATCACTCTGACTTTAACTCTGCGCCTCAAGGTGTATGAAAGACGGGTCAGTCGTCGAATGCGGTACCCACGCCGAACTCGTTCGTCTCGATGGTGAGTATGCGGCGTTGTACCATGCTCAGATTGAGCGGTCGGTTTAACCCCTGTCTGTGCGTGGTGTCGTCCAATATGGTCGTATGAACTTTCTCTCTCGCCACTGCGCTACGTCGCTTCTCTTTGTTTCTTGCTTTCCTCTGCGTCTTTTTTGTTACGTGCTGTATGCATTGCGTTGATCGCGATCCCATAACTCTTACCGATCTGTATTTACTTATCGATGTTGTCCCCCGGCTGGATGATTCGCTATCTATCATAAGTGTCGAGAACGTTGACGCGCTACGAGAGCGACGCGCTATCCATTCCATAGCCATGGTGTTGAAAATGGAAGCAAAGAAGGGAGGAATAACGTTCTCCCGCGCAGCGGGGTCTATTGGCAAGTCCGCCAATGTGGGACCGTGAAGCCTACCAACGTCATCTCGACACCGTATGGATACACTGAAGCCCAACTCACCCCGTTCTATGCCGAGCGGCAATGCGCGAAGCTCGGACTGATGGGGATCACAATCCTGGGGATTCTGGTGTAGCCGGGAACAGAGAATTATGTCTTAACCCCGATGGCGAGGACTTCAAGTTCATATTCACTCGATGCTGACACCGGATGACTACTACCTTGTGATGATTTTCTTTCTTTCTTTTGAGGCACACAATCCAATCCGACAATGAGACGGACCTTCAGCCCGACCTTCCCTAGCACTCGTCCGTCGGTGCTACGATGATCAAACCGACCGTAACCGTATTCGAGTCTCAGTGAAATGGCGTGTATGGATGTGATCCATGTACTCTAGCGGTGGATTCGGCAACTCTTTCGCGATCACGGACTACCAGAGAGATGCTGTGAACGATTTATTTGACGCATTACCCCACGATCTAGAATTCGATCGGAAAGGTGGGGGCGTTTCTCATGCATTGGAGCTGGTAGCGTGGAATGTTGACAATTCGTTCAATCTCGTGCGTACCCCGACATTTCTGCCAATGGGGCAAGGTATCTTTTTTGTCGTACGTGACAGATTTGTTGTGGTCGTTATTGTTCAATCGCTTCATTATCAACGATGCTCGACTTGCTTTCGGCAAGGGGCCGATCGGGTTCGCCAACCAAGCGGTAAGCTCTTGCGCCAACTGGCACGATAAGCATTGCATGTACTACTGTCTCTTCAGTCACATTTCGGTACAGTCATACGGTCACAAGTAGTTCTCACTGGCGTTCGGAACGGCTAAGTACACAATCCATCTCCGCAGATCGGAATCCATTCAATTGTTTTCTTCAACATCGACCTAAATTCGTATACAATACGTAACATCAACTACAACAATCGATTAGTGAGAGGCTGAAAGCATGAGATGGATTGCATATCCGTCCATAGCAATGCATAAAAAGAGAAAGAGAGCACAAAAAGAAATCAAAAAAAGATCACTTGCAAACGTCGGGAGCGCGTCGACACCGGGTATAACCAGGACAGCGTCATTGTCGTGACAAGATCCGTGATCCATAAACGATTTGAACCAACCAGTTGACCCATATTTCACCAACAAAACCGATTAAAATGGAATGAAAAAAAAGGAAACAAAGGAGAAAAACGACACCTCAATCCAATACCTCGAACCGCCCTCGTTTACCTTCCCGTATCTCCCCCGCATCCTCGTCCAACACCCGCTTCTCGCCCACGCCCACGCCCACGCCCACGCCCACGCCCACATCCAGACCCACCTCCATACCCTCGAATGCGGCAAACCCTTCCGACACGCCAACGCCCAACAGGTTCTCATTGCTGACGAGATCCTTGAGAATAGCTTGATACCGCTCGTCCGAAAGACCCATTCCCGCCAACGGATTGATCCGACCATCGTCGTCATAACTCGGCATCGTCGACGAAGACGCAGCGGCGCCGACCGCGAGCGCTTCGTTGAACCCATCGTCCGACAAAGGGGGCACACCGACCGGCGGCCTCGGTACCTTGGACATTTGTTGGATTACTTTGAGATGCATCAAATGTTTCTGGATCATCATATCAGCCATCCATCAACCATAGACCGGAGTGATATAGACGCACCTCGAGCATGTCCAGTAGGCCCTCCTTTGTAAACGGTTTTGGAAGTATGTCGTTCATTCCAGACGAATAATATGTCATAATCTCGCTCGGCTTCGAATTGCTCGTCATGGAAATGATGGGCGTCATATGATCAAACTGCCTTATCAATGACGTGGCAGATATCCCATCCATCTTTGGCATCACAATGTCCTAACAGCATCGTATCAGCATCAAAGATGACAGATGGCGAGATTGGGGTATCAAGGGACGCACCATCAACACCAAGTCGTACTTTTCCAAATTCATCTTGGTCACAGCGCCAACTCCATCCACAGCTACATCGATCGCACAGCCAAATACCTGTAAAAACTTGCTGCTCAATCGTCGACTCACCGCATCGTCATCTACGAGTAACACGCGAGGCGGTACCGCCCACCCGGGGACGAACGTCGATCGACGCACGCGCAGCTTCCTATGGCTCGCCGCACTGGAGGGTGACGACGTCGTCGAGGAAGGTGGAGGTGATCCACTCGATGGGTTCGTTGGCGTCGGCTGCACGACCTCCTCTGGCCCAGGACTGTCCTCCTTCTCGTACCCCTCGTTCTCTCCGCCGATGCCATCCCCATCCGCCGACCCAGAGTTGGATCCTCCTGCACCGTCATCACCTGGAAACGTCCAGTTCCCGTTGCTATCCTCGACGTTACTCCGGGGAAGCAAGTGTCCAAGGGTAAACACCTGCAATCCTTCGTGTGTATTCTGCACAGGCGGTTCCCACATGTCAGGTGGAAGTATAAACGGTTCGTCCCCGGCCGACGTCCCAGGATCGTGCATCTGGAGATGCATCTGGGATATCCTCGACAAAGCGTTTTGGCCCGAGTTGGCAGTCACGTCCGTCCCGGACGATGACGACCTCGTAGCCATGTTTGAACGAAAGGAGAGCCCATGCTCAGCGCGTCGAGACATTTCGTTCATTTGCACGAGACTTGCACGTGCAATCGCACCCGGATCGGGGTGCTCGCCAAGGCCCAGGACCCGCTGCGCTTCTTGCGCAGGTAAGAATTGTACTTGGGCATTCAGACTTTGCGAAGCTTGACTGGCGCCCTGGTTCGTTTGAGTCTGACTTTGTGTGCGCCCAAGTGCTTGCAGTAGCGATGATGACGCTGATGGTGGGGGTTGTGGGGCGGGTGAAGCGACGGACAGGGGTTGTAGAAATGGACTTGGTTGAGGTTGCGAGTTTGCAAGTAGTAATGTTGTCGCGGATGTCGCATTTCCTGTTCCCGTTGCGAAAAGTGAGGAAGGAGGATGTGTACTAGGAGTCATACTGTGGGCCATGTTCGGGGCAGGGGATGATACGATGGGAGTTCTTGGCCGAGGCACTGACGGGCCAGTAAGCGTAAATGGTGCCACGGTCGCTGCCGTCATACTATCCTTGGGCCTCGCTAACATGATGATAAAATGGGTAAGTATACACGACGAAGGGCGGAGGAGATAGACCACGAATAGAAATTCGAGATGAAAAGTCCGAAAGACGGAGTGTGAGCGTGTGGACGCTCCCATACCAACGACAGCAACATATGACCCGCGCTATAATGTCGCATATACTCGGACCGACAACCAATTGCGCCGCCACCTCTACCGACAGCCTGCCTCACTTATGGGCTACCAAGTAAAAAGGCTCGTGCGGAAACCTGCATGTCTCTGGTGCAAGCAACGGCGGAAAACGGAAAGAGAAAAGGAAACCTAAATGGCGAGCGACTCACCCCCCTCGATCCCTAAAAAATATTGAATCAAACTCTGCATCAAGCCGTCTTGCTGCGCCATGTTCTTTTGGAAATTGACCATCTCGCCAAGGACGTCCCGATAACTGCGCTCAAGGCCAATCACGCGCTGTTCGGACCTGCCCACTTGAGCACGGAGTGCTTCGTTCTGTGCCTGCAGTGACGCGATCTGTTGCTGTAGTGCGGAGACGGAGTTTTGTAGGCTGGTGGACATTGTCTGGAGAGCGGTGGATTGAGCATGAAGAGAGGCGGTCTGGGACTGGAGGGTATTGGTCTGAGATTGGAGCACGGTCGTCTGACTCTGGAGAGCGGTGGTATGTGAAGCGAGTGTGCTGGTCTGAGCGTGCAAGGATTCCATGTCGCCGACGGCAGCGGGGCCAGGGGAACCTGCAGAGACGGAGCGGAGGGATGAGGAGGGGACATTATTTGAGAGGGATTTCCGAGCTGCGGGAACTTTGCGCTTGATGTTTTCGAGGGCGTCGCGCCTGTCGACGTGGAAATCGGGATGGCGGAATGTCCAGGAATGTTCGCCAAACTGGGCGTCGTCCGTGTTCTTGACCTGGTATATGTGAAGGGGTGAATGGACCGGGATGTACGGGCCGAGAAGGAGAAAAGATGAAGCGATATGTTAGGACCCCCTTGAGGCCACCCCCAAAAAAAGGAGGGCGGGGATCTTGACCTGATCGCAAAAAGGAAGCACGTGCACGCTCGATCCCGCGCGGTTTCGCACGCAAGTAGACGAAAAAAGAAAGGGGGATTCCACCGCTCACCTTGTGAAAGTCATACTTGTTCAATTGACGAACAAACGACGCAAAATTGGAGTGTTTGAACAAACGAGGGAGGATCGATTTTGTAAATTCGTTCATGTCCTACGAAACGAGGCATCGATCGCGGTTCATGCGTGTCTGATGGAAACCAAGACGAAATTCATACCTTGACAACAAAGCAATCGCCATTCGGACCCCACGAGACGACATGGGAAAACGACGGATCCTCGAGCATCCTGGGGGTGCGATCGTGAGATGCCAAGTGCATCGGGAGAAGCACACGACGTACTTGTATAGTTTCTTGACAAAGTCACACGTTGCAGGCATGTTATCGTCCCCATCTTTGGGTGGTATCTGTTGAGGCGGGGGAGGCTGCTGCGGGGGTAGCTGCTCGCGCTTCATCTGTCTCGACTCTGCGGGTCTCGGACCGGGCTGATTGTAAGAGTGGATGTTCTGCTGTGGATGGGAGGGGTGTGCATCATCGCGCGAATGAGATGTACGGTGCATCGTGGATGGCCATGGGAGAGAGGAGGTGGGCGGTGGGGATGCGAGACGGTGACCATATGAGGATACTCGGGCGGAGGGCGAGTTGAGTGGGGGTAGGGTATTTACATTGGAACGAGAAGCGTTGACGGGTGGAAGATGGAGCTGAGAGGGAGGTGGAAGATGTGCGGAATGGAATAATTGCTGTCGTACGGACGAGTACGGTGGGCCTTGCGATGGTGAATCCATGACGGGCTATCTCGGAGCTCAGGAAAAGTGTCGGGAACAGAGGCGATGAGAAGAAAGCGACTGCCACTGGCGTATCTTGGCAAGACCCACACACACACACACGAGCTGGCGCTGGCTGGGTTTACTTGCATCCGAGCACGAGTCTCAAGACAATTTATTAACCTTGTCGTCGCCCAAACCCAGCTCAGCCCAAACAGCCGTAAACTGTGCATATCTACCCCGCAGCAACGTTCGATGCCGGAGGTCGCCGTCCTCGGCATGAATACGGCTGAAACGGCATCGAAACGCAAGTACGACCGACCAGGTAGAAAGAAGAATGAAAAAACCAAGAAGGATGAGCACGGCAGATGTCGATGGACGGACGAGTACCGCTCGGGATCGACGTTCTCGAACGGGACTATTTCTCAGACATCGCGGTCTGGACTCTCCTCAACGTTAACTGCCACGCCAAACGACGAGATGGCGCCAGGAGAGATACACGTTATCCCCGCCAGGACGGTCTAGATCCCCTGCCCTGCTTCCGCTCCAACTCTTTTGTCGGTCCCGCCCTTCCCTTCATCCCGATGCCATTGCCAGCGGACATTTTCGGAGCAAAGGTAGCCGGAATTCATAAACAGTCTTTTATCTTTATCGAAGGTCTATCAAATAGTAGAGATACACGCATAGTAGGCGGCCGTAATAGGTGGCTGTGTAGCATGGGACTGTTGTTCCGCGTCAACCCGAAGTGAAGCGAACCGACCAAATTTCTCTCGTTCACGCCTTGTTCACCTTCTCCTCCTCCTCGCAATGGCTTCCTCCCTCGCTCGGATACGTCCCTCCATCGCGCGTCGCTTCGTAAGTCTCTTTTCCCTTCGTCTCATTCACAGTCCTCATTTTCTTTCTCTTTTAGCCTGCGTTTGCACGGACGATCACCACGTCGGCCGACACAACTCAGTTGCAGGACACCATCACGGATCACTCTCAGCCGTTCACCGTCAAACTCCATCCAGACTCCTTCCACACCCACAAATGCGAGCCACCGACCCTCGAGGTCCAAGTCCAAAAGGACCAGCTGCTCAAAATGTACAAGGACATGCAGACCATGCGCCGCATGGAAATGGCAGCCGACACACTCTACAAGGCAAAACTCATCCGTGGTTTCTGCCATCTCGCCATCGGACAGGTCAGCCTTCATCCTCACTCTCTCGATACTCTGCTCACCCGCTCCTAGGAAGCCGTCTCTGTCGGTCTCGAATACGGTATCACCCCAGAAGACCGTGTCATCACTGCTTACCGGTGTCACCCCTTTGCGGTCATGCGTGGCGGTACCATCAATGGTGTCATTGCAGAGCTTCTCGGTCGTCAGGACGGCATGTCCCAGGGAAAGGGTGGCTCTATGCACATCTTTACCCCCTCCTTCTTTGGCGGTAACGGCATTGTTGGTGCCCAAGTCCCCATCGGCGCCGGTCTTGCCTTCGCGCAAAAGTACCTCGGGAAAAAGACGGCCACGTTTGCAATGTATGGCGATGGTGCAAGCAACCAGGGTCAGGTCTTTGAGGCGTTCAACATGGTGCGTGCACGTGTCCCTTGCTCAAGGGACAAACATTGAGGATGTATGCGCGTTCAGGCAAAACTCTGGGACCTTCCATGCGTCTTTGTGTGCGAGAACAACAAGTACGGTATGGGTACATCAGCGGAGCGTAGTTCCTCCAACACCGAGTACTTTACCCGCGGTGACAAGATCCCTGGTATCCAGGTCCGTCTTCCTACCTGGTTTGCATTACTATGCCACTGATGTAGTGACGCACACATACAGGTCAATGGCATGGACATCATCGCGTCCAAACACGCCGTCGAGTTTGCTCGCAACTGGGTCACTGAGGGAAATGGCCCGCTCTTGATGGAGTTTGTCACCTACCGTTACGGTGGTCACTCGTACGCATCCTTGCCTCTGATCCATGCCTATGTGACACGTTGAATAGAATGTCCGACCCCGGTACAACTTACCGCACGCGTGAGGAAGTCCAGCGGATGCGGAGCACGCAGGACCCGATCCGTGGTTTGCAACGGTACATTGAAGACTGGGGTCTTGCCACCGAACAAGAGCTCAAGCAACTTGACAAGGACGCCAAGGCAGAGGTCGACCAGGCTGTCGAAGAAGCCAAACGGTCACCCGAGCCCCAGCCCAAGGATCTCTGGACCGACATCTACTACAAAAATACGGAGCCACCGTATATGCGTGGTCGGGAGCGGGAAGAGGTACGTTTGGTGTCGTGTCTCGAGCATGGCTTATCTCACGTTGGCCGACAGGTTCACTATTATTAATATTGATCCGAGAGGATGCGTTGTTGGCGTTGGAGAGATGATTCGGTAGATCGGTGTGGGGGATTGATGCATCATTGCACGACTGGCATTATACATGCATACTGGGACCTTATATACGTTAGAAATGATGGACGCTTTCGTTTCGTTTGCACATCAAACACGCGATCGATTTGCTCCTTTTTAAATCGTATCATGTAGGGTACGGCGTGTTCCATGATGTGTTGTAATGGGCCATGCATGACCATGACAGGTGATCGAGAGGTTTTCTTCTGAGTGGGGTTCGACTTGTATAGTTCCACGTGGCTGCGATGTACGGATGCGACCGAGCCAGCTTGTTACCCTGTCAATCGACTGACATTCTCGACGTTGGACGTTTTGTCATTGCCATGTCTGAAAGAAAAATTCGCCCTGCAAGCCGCACCGTTTCTTGAGAGAGACGGAGCACCATAGCCGGAATAGCTTCAAGTACCCCACCGCCGCGTTGGCCAACTCGAAGTGATGGTATAGGGTTTCGTTGAGAGCTCGGGACCCTATGATGGATTTTTGCCGTACGCTGCTGCCGCGGCACCCTGTCTAGCGTCACCTGGGCGAGCATGCGGGCGGACGAAGCAGCAAGGCAGAGGAGGTCCTTTGGGGATGGCAAAGCTGCGTGAGCGCACATAGATTCGCCAGATGGCTACATGCCAGGCAGCACGCAAGCTAGAACGTGCTGATACCGCGATCGAGCCTCGAGGTACTCGTGTGTGTGGCAGATACGAGTGCAGGGCTCTGGCAGGCTGCCGTCGATCCCGACGAAGCAAGCCACTTCAATCTTTACATAAAGGGATCAGAGTTGTCGTCATCGAGAGCGCTCGAACGTCTGAAAACGTAGATGAGGCTTACCGTCGCTCGTCTTGCCGGTGCTCTGCACACCCGTAGATGTAGGGTACGAAGTGAGGGATGGCTGCTTTGCTTTTCGGGCTACGAGTGATCCTGACCAGTCAAGTTCCACACGTCAAACGCCGTAGTCGTGGTTTCTGCCTGGCCACGCAACTTGAATCGACGAGACAATGCGAGTCCTAGTTATGCCGATGTGCCGATGCGGCTCGCCCATTGACGTCACAGATCTGTCTCTGTCTTTCGGACCCTTCAACAAGCAGGGATTTCAAAACATGTCAACCTACAAGGATAAGGATAAGGATGTCGACCTGCATAAGAACCTGCAGACAAGCTCAAGTCTGTTGAAGACGACTTTCTACCAGAAGAACATGAAGAACAGGATGTGTAGATACGAAAAGTGTTTCCATCGATTACAGAATACACGACACCCTACGTCCTCAAACGTCACGTCTTGTTAGTTTAGATGGTAGCTTCAAATAGCTCACTATCCCGCAATGCAAAAAACCTGTGGACGACCACCCTACGCTCCTGGATATGATAGTTCAAGCCTCCAAGTCAGGATCTTATAAGTTCCTGCGACTTCTGAGTAAGAAATTTTTTGGATCCAGGCCGTGTCTAACACATCAAATACAGAACTTCTTCGACCACAGTGTAAATGTCGAGATCATGTTCATGTCAGATAGTACTAACGTTTGGATCTCAAAGACCCTGCTTTCACGGTTGGTGAATATCCTGACGAAACTGCACTCGGTAGGCTCTCCGCATGATTCCAGTCACTTCAAGTTTATTCGCTCTTTTGAATGACCACCCATTGAAAACGGTTCGAAAGACAAGTTTGTTGGAGATGAAGCACAAGCCCTCTGGGTGCATATCCAATATTGGAACTCGGAATCAGAAAATTCGAAGCAAAACTTTTATGCGAAATACGTCACTATTGTCCAGTCTTTGGGAATGGGTAAATCTCGTGCCGTCGATGAAATGAGCAAGTCCTATGTCATGATCCCTGCCAACCTAAGGGAACCTAGCTCGTCTGGTGAGTCATGCTTCTTTCTTACTTCCTTGTCCTCTCACATTGGATGTGCTCACCTTCAGGGCATCCTCCAGCAGATCATCCTGCTCATGAATATCTTTCCAAAAGTGATTCGCAAGCCGACGCTTTTGCTCGGAGCTGCGCATTCCTTCATGCATTGTTTGTCACAACAGATCGTGTCTTACGTGGTATTGAGGACTCAGAGTCCGTAGCCATGGGGTTTAGGGAGACATGCTGAGGTATGAAATGCTACTCATCGAGCTCCTCCTAGAACGTAAAAAAAGGAGGACCATTACAAGACATATTACGACCGCAACAAGAGTCCGTCCAGTAATGCTGTAGATCACTGGTTGCTCAGCGATGAATTTCCGCTGAAAAAGGCCTTCAAAGAACTTTCCGAAGCTCTTGGGAACGAGTCAATAACCACCGATGAGTC
>JBBPLC010000489.1:0-19388 GCA_038089535.1 Hemileccinum rubropunctum
GGGAGATGGACAGTTTGTTGGGCAACATTGACACATCGAACAATTTGTCTCATAATAGTTACAATACCGACTCTGAAGGAGTGTCTCTTCGGAGTGCAACACTGGAGGATAAACATAGTGTGCTTAATTCTCCGGTTATGGACAAATTTTCTTTTTTATCCAATTCCTCTACTAACCCTAACCTTACTCTCAGGAATACCTCTCCTGCTGGGGAATTTGACATTGATACTAACATTTATTTTCAGAAAAATAATAAATGGCAAAAAACATCAGAAAAAGCACTCCGAGATTTGGGAGCAGTCCAAACTTTTGTGGACAAAAAATGGGTAATGTCTCTTGGCATTCCCACGAAAAAATTATCTCTTCCTTGTTCTATCACTAATGCCAATGGGACCGCTTCGTCTCACAGCGCAATTACTGATTACATTTCTGTCGTTTTTTCTTACCAAGGACACTCTGAAGGAGCCGACGCCTTGGTAACTAATTTGGGTACTCATCAAATCTATCTAGGCTACGACTGGTTCCAACACCACAATCTGCTAATTGACTGGGTTGACAAAGAAATCAAGTTCTGCCGCTGCACACACAACTGCATCACCATCAATGCAGCAGGTTTGATTAAAGAGGTCTGGAACCCAGCCATTCGCTCCATCGAGGAAGGACTTGCAGAAAAGGTACCACAACAGTACCACAAATTCCTTGACATCTTCAGTAAGGAAGAATCCAAACATATGCCCGTATGCAAACCATGGGATCATGCTATCGACCTTAAACCCGACTTTGTATCCAAGAAAGGTCAGGTAATCCCTCTCTCTGACGCTGAATTGGAAGAAGTCAGGAACTTCATCAACTCTGAACAAGAAAAGGGCTATATCCGCCCATCAAAAACAGCACCTGTATTTTTTATTCTGAAGAAAACTGGCGAGAAATGACTCATCATGGACTATTGTTACTTAAATGAGGGTACAGTAAAAAACTCATACCCTCTTCCTCTCATTTCAGCACTCGTTGATCACCTTAAAGGTGTGGACAAATTCATCTGCCTCGATCTTGGGTGGGGATACAACAATGTCCACATCAAGGAAGGCGACGAGTGAAAAGCTCTATTCATCATGCCCCTGGGGGCTTACGAACCAGTCGTAATGTGTTTTGGGATGACTAACTCTCCTCCCACCTTTCAATAGATGAAGAACAATATTTTTAATGACATGTACGCTGTAGTCATCATATATCTCAATAACATGTGCATTTTTACCAAAAATAAAACCAATGAAGAACACTCCGAGGTCATGAGGGAAGTCCTGCGCAGGCTATGCGGAAATGACCTTTATGTGAAACCTGAGAAATGCATATTTAATGCTGATAAAGTTGACTTTTAAGGTATGATGGTATCTGCCAATGGTGTTGGCATGCAAAACAACAAAGTCGATGCAATACTTGACTGGCCTGCCCCCACAAAGCTCAAGCAACGTCAATCATTCCTTGGGCTCTGTAATTATTACCGTTGTTTCATGAATGGTTTTGGACAAATTGCTCGCCCCCTCAATGATCTAACAAAGAAAAATGTGGCATACACCTGGGGGGAGGCACAACAAAATGTGTTTGACGTGCTCAAAAAACAATTTACCACAGCTCTGCTCCTTGCCTTCCCTGACGCTTCAAAGGAAATGCATGTTGAGACTGACGCCAGCGATATTGCTATGGGTGCAGTTTTATCTGTCCTAGGAGAAGATAGCTCTTGGTGCCCTTGCGCCTTCCTCTCCTATTCTTTTTCTTCTGCAGAATGCAACTACCTGGTTTATGACAAGGAGTTGCTTGCCATCATTTGCACCCTCAAGGAATGGCACCATTATTTAATCGGAAAAGCTAACTTCGAGATTTGGACAGATCACAAAAATCTCGAATACTGGAATAAACCACAAACACTCTTGGGCTGTCACACCCGCTGGCATGAGCTTTTGCAAGAATTCAACTACACTCTAATTTACAAACCTGGCACCACGAATGGATGTGCCAATGCTCTCTCTTGTCGTCCTGACCACGGCAATGCAGTTGATAAATTAAATGAGAACATTACCGTTTTCCCTTCCACTGTTCTCCGTTCTTCCTCTTTATCCATTCCAGTCAAATTGACCTCTACAGATGCTCACTTACCCTTGAAGGGCTCTCCCGATGCCACAGGCTTTGACCTGTACATGTCCATTGATCTTGACATTCTCACCCACGATCAAGCTCTCATACTCACCTGTGTCAAGATACAACTCCCCTCTGGTACCTACGGCAGAATTGCACCTCATTCGGGCCTCGCCCTCAAACATAAAATCGACATCATGGCTGGAGTCATTGATGCCAATGATAGGGGAGAAATTGGTGTAATTCTGTTCAACCACTCCGATTCCTCTTTCCACATCTCTAAATTCGACTGCATTGCACAGCTAATTATTGAAAAAATAGAAAACCCCACGTTAACAGAAGAAAAGATTCTCAATGAGTCACAATGAAACAACAAAGGTTTTGGCTCTATGGGAGTCAAAGCCATTTCTTCCACTTCCTTATCCCCAAATTTCAAAACTAAATTATCCTTAGAATCTGCCAGAACGGACATTGATGCTATCAATGAATATGAATACTATGCAAACGAGAAACTATTCAGAAATTCAAACAGCATTGTCTTTATGCCCCCTTCTCTTTGCACCGAGTTAATCTCACTTTTCCACGATTCTCCTCTCACTGGTCACCCAGGCTGCGACCATACTATTTCTTCCATGAAACACTTTTATTGGTGGCCTGGCATCATCAAAGACATTGCTACCTACATCAATCACTATCAGGTGTGCTCCCTCACGAAGGGTTCATCAAAGCCACCAGCAGGTAAACTTATGTCATTACCCACCCCTTTCTATCCTGGGAAGATATCTCCTTTGACTTTGTTACAGGACTACCCCTTTCCAATGGTTATGATTCTATAGGGGTAGTCATTGACTGTTTTTCTAAAGAGATTGTCCTTTTCCCTTGTCATAAAACAACTTCCTCTTCAGATCTAGCTGCTTTATTTAGAGACCATGTATAATGTCTTCATGGACTACCTAATACTATTCTCTCGGACAGGGGACCACAATTCATCTCGGAGTTCACCAAGGAACTTTGGAAGGTACTTGGCATTTAGCAGAAACTCTCCATGGCATACCATCCCCAGACAGACAGTCAAACAGAAAGGGTCAACTAAGAAGTTATCGTGTATCTCCATGCTTACATTGCAAAGAAGCAGGAGACTTGGTCCTCATGGTTGAAAATGGCACAATTTGCACACAACAACACTCTCATCACCGCCAAGGGAACCACACCTTTTTCTGTTACGCGAAACTACTCCCCATGCATGGGAACAGAGCCCACAATCTCCAATACGACTCCTGGGGGGTCATTCGGTAAAACCATTGGATGTGCCCATGAAGAGATTGTTTCTATGCTACAAAAAACCTGCGATCAGATGTCATATGCACAAACATCTAAGTGCTCTTCTGTCCCAAATTATTCTATCGGAGACCTGGTCTGGCTCTCCACCAAACACCTTTCACTCCCCTATCCTACACATAAATTAACACAAAGATTCATTGGCCCTTATCATATCATTGCCGTCCTTCCTAATGCTCTCAGAATATGAAGTTGATTGCATTGTTCAATCAAGACTTCACCACAGAAAACTACAATACCTCATCCACTGGAAGGGATGGGACAAGGTGGATCACACCTGGGAACCCACTGTTAATTTAAAACATACGCAAGACACAATAGCCGAGTTTCATGCTTCACACCCAAATGCCTCACATCCAATCCGGGGTATCTCCGAGTTAGAATTCACATCCTTGTTCCACCCGTTCAGTCCCTCCTATACTGAATTCACCAATTCTCGACTGGATCTCGAATCTGGTGAATGGGGGGTAGTGTTATACTTCAGGACCTATATGCTACATTTTCCACTTTTCATCACTTTCAAACTTAACACTTTCTTTTCATTTTTGAAGTCACATGACTAAGTGCACGTGACTGTGAGACCTCTCACATGACCTGAGGCCTAGCCCATGATGTCATCATGACATCATGCCTCATGTCTTTCATCTCCGTCCTCTTTCCCATGAGGATCCTTCTTTCTTCCCACATGGACTTCTTGCTGTCCTCATGGCTACCTTATGTTTCCCTCATGTTTGCTTTCTCACACCGGCCCTTAACCATTTAGGACTCAGACAACCTACCCTAAACCTCTCGCACTTACATATATAAACCCTTCCCCTTCGTCATTTACTCCTCAGTCCTATTCACTTGATTACTCTCCTACTTAGGGGTCTGGTCAATTGTTTACCACTCTTCTCTACTTCCAATTTACTCTGCACTTGCTGTCTCCTGTGCTACATTATTGCACACTCATCATTCTTCGTGCCAAGTACATGATTTACTTGGGCACCATTAACTTCTTAGTCCTTGATTACCACGTCCTTGTACACATCTGGTTAGACGTCCAAACTCACACCGTCCACACCATAGCCAAAGTCACCCAACGCCTAAATTAGGTGTTGTGCTTTAGTTGTTCTTTCATCCCCGTTTCAATGTGAGAGGAAGGCACATGGGCGCCATGAATTATCCTTCCCCAGGACAGATAAAACTGTGCCAGTAGCAATGTCGCTGGTGTCAGTTTCAACACACATTTCCTTTGAGGTGTCAGGCAAAGCGAGGAGAGGAGCAGTTGTAAATTGTTTTTTAAGTGTATCAAATGCATTTTTTTGTGCCTCCCCCCAGGTGTATGGCACATTCTTCTTCGTTAGATCGTTCAGGGGGCGGGCAATCTGTCCAAAACCATTAATAAAGCGACAATAATAGTTACAGAGTCCAAGAAAGAATTAAAGCTGCTTGAGCTTCATGGAAGTGGGCCAGTTGAGTATGGCATTGACTTTGTTGTTTTGCATGCCGATGCCATCAGTGGATACCGTCATACCTAAAAAGTCAACTTTTTGGGTGTTAAATACGCATTTCTCGGGTTTTGTGTAAAGGTCGTTTTCGCACAACCTATGCAAAACTTCTTTTACAACCTCGGAGTGTTCTTCGTTGGATTTGTTTTTCGTAAAATACACATGTTGTCAAGGTAGACAATAACTGCGGTGTACATGTCATTAAAAATATCGTTCATCATCTGTTGAAAGGTGGGAGGAGAGTTAGTCATCCCAAAATACATTACGACAGGTTTGTAAGCCCGCAGGGGCATGACGAATGCAGCCTTCCATTCATCGCCTTCTTTGATGTGGACGTTGTTGTATCCTCACCTAAGGTCGAGGCAGGTGAATTTGTCCATGTCTTTGAGGTGGTCAACAAGAGCCAAAATTAGAGGAAGAGGGTAGGAGTTTTTTACTGTACCCTCGTTTAGATATTGATAGTCCATAAAGAGTCGTTTTTCACTGGTTTTCTTGGGAATAAAAAATACAGGAGCTGTTTGTGGTGATTTTGATGGGTGGATGTAGCCCTTTTCTTGTTCAGAATTGATGAAGTTCCAGACTTCTTCTAATTCAGCATCGGAGAGAGGGATTACCTGACCTTTTTTGGGTATGAAGTCAGGTTTAAGATTGATGGCATGGTCCCATGGTTTGTGTATGGACATACGGTTGGATTCTTCTTTGTTGTGGTATTGCTTGGGTACCTTGTCAGCAAGTCCTTCCTCAATTGAGTGAATAACTGGGTTCCAGACTTCTTTAATTAATCCTGCTGCATTAATAGTGACGCAGTTGCGTGTGCATCAACAGAATTTTATTTCCTTGTCAACCCAGTTGATCAAGGGGTTGTGGCATTGAAACCAATTGTAACCTAGATAAATACGGTGAGTTCCCAAATTGGTTACCAAGGCATCAACTCCTTCAGAGTGTCTTTGGTAAAAGAAGACAATGGAAACATAATCGGTGATTGTACCATGGGACGAAGAGGTCCCATCGGCATTAGTGATAGATCAGGGAAGGGATAATTTTTTGGTGGGAATGCCTAGAGATGTTACCCATTTTTTGTCCACAAATGTTTGGACTGCTCCAGAATCTAGGAGCAGTTTTTCCGATGTTTTTTGCCATTTGTTATGTTTCTGAAAATAGATGTCAGTATTAATGTCGAATTCCACAGCAGGAGAGATATTCCTGAGGGTAAGGTTAGAGTTAGGAGTAGAATCAGATAAAGAAGAAAATTTTTTCATAACCGGAGAATTAAGCACACTATCTTTATTTTCCAGTGCCGCACTCCGAAGAGATGCTCCTTCAAAGACAGTATCATAACTATTATAAGAAGCATTGTTCAGTGTGTTAATGTCGCCTGACAAACCATCCATCTCCCCAAGTACAGCAAAGCGATTGAAAGAAGGGAAACGAGAAGCAGATGAAAACTTAAGGTCCATTGCCGAGTAGGTACCTCCCACTACTTGGCCTTGCCTCTTCCCTTGAGTCCTTCAGTGGCGAGTTGGCATGCCCAGGACTCAAACATATCTATATAGTAGGCCTGAGCCTCTTTGGTCATCCATGGAGGATTTCCAGAACCTTGTGCAGCCTTGGGGACCATAGCAATGGATGTTGTTGGGGCGAGGGGAATTTCCTGAAGTGGAGCAGGGCAAGAAGGGGCATAACGAGTTTGGCCAGTGACCGGATCGAGGATCAGCCGACTGCGGGGTTTACGTGGTTCTTTGCATGCACATGACAAGTGGCCAACCTTGTTACAGTTGTAGCAGGTTCTTGACTCCTGCTGGGTCGGTTGGACTGTGCGCGTGTCCATTGGGGCTCCTTGGCCCGGTTGCATACCCACTTCAGTGAAGCAGGGTTCAAATTGCCTTTGTTGCAGTTGTTTGCTCCATTCTAACCGCATCTTTTCAAACATCTTGCCCATCTCCACCGCTTTCTCTTGCCAAGTGGCGAGCGAGTCAGCAAGGGTGGAACTCCTTGTTGACAACTGAAAATAGATGTTATAGTTGATACGTTCTTTGTAAAGACATAGAACATTGTTGTCATGTCGGGACAAGTCTGCATCCTGTCAGAGAAGCTCGAATTGTTGTGTAAATACCTTGATCAGCATCGAGCCCTGCTGGAGATTTGTTAGCCTGATGTAAGATTCTTCTTTGAGGACATCTATGCAGAAGTGGTCCTCAACTTCCTTCTTTAATTCTTCCCAGGATGGCCATTCCAGGGCTGAATTCTTTTTTTGATATTTTTTGAGGGTAATCCTCGCAAAGGACTTGGCTTTGCCAATCATCTGGAGGAGGACAGTGACTGTTTGTTGACGATTGTCAAGACTGCCTTGACATTGTACCCAGGTCGTGATTTTCACCCACCAAGGGTAGAAGGTGACCCGGTTGCTGTCCCAGGTGTCAGGGTTGGCTATTAGCTTGGTTGGCAGAGAGGAGGGATGTGCCGTTGCTGCCTCGGTGAATTGCTGCGTTATTTGTTGCTGGAAAAGAAGGGACACTTGAAGGAGTGCAGCCATGTTGGCCATTGTGTTTCAGATGTCAGCCCACATTACATTGGGGTCGGTAGGAGGGGCGGCTTGTTTGGCTTGTTGTGACATGATTTAAAGAAATTTGGTTGGATGGCAAAGTACTGATTTGGGACAGAGACAGTAGAACGTAGCAAAACACCCTGTTTTGGGGTGAACATTTTTTAGTTCTCTGCGATGGAGTTTGCGCTGACAACATGCGCGGGGTAGAGCTGAAGATAGAGAAACAGGTGAGATGGTGCAAGATGAAAAAGAAAGGGAGGGAGAACAAGGTGCAGGGGTTGGTTTGCGAGAGGGAATGGGAGTGGGGAAGTATTCTCTTGGTTGCTTGATGGGATGGTCGTTGGGGTTGACCTTGTCATAGGTTGGCGGAAGTTTACCTAGATAATGTGCAAAATTAGGGGTGGAAAGTCGAGGTAGCTCTGGTGCTGGCAAGATGTGGATGATATGAGTGGCAGCATAGAAGTTAATAGCAGCTTGCTGCTGTTGGAAAGCGAGATGGTCTACGCGAGCACAGGAGCGCATATAATGACGAAGGCGAGGGGGAATGAACAGGGTCAGCCTCACGGCAGTCCTATTCAAGTGAAACTGAAAACAACTAAAGCTGAACGACACCTAATCTAGGCGTCAGGCAACTTCTGCAACAGTGTGGATGGTGCAGCTACAGGTGTTCAACCAGATGTGGATGAGGACATGGTATTCAGCAACTAGGAAGTTGACAGTTCCCAGATACAACATAAAACGAGGATCAATGATAAGCATGCAGTAACGTGCACGAAGCCAGCAAAAGCAGAGTAAATTGAAAAGGTAAAGAAGAGTGGTAAACAATTAACCAGGCCCCTAAGTAGGAGAGGGATCAAGTGAATAGGACTGAGGAGTAGACAATGAAGAGAGAGGGTTTATATATGTAAGTATGGAATGTTTAGGGTAGATTGTCTGAGTCCTAAATCATTAAGGGCCAGTGTGGGAAGAGAAGCATGAGGGAAACATAAGGTAGCCATGAGGACAGTGAGAAGTCCAGGTAGGAAGAAGAAGGTGTTCTCATGGGAAAGGGGTTCGGAAATGAAAGACATGAGGCATGATGTCATGATGACATCATGGACTAGGCCTCAGGTCACATGAGGGATCTCATGGTCACATGACTTTGAAAGTGAAAAGAAATCATTAAGTCCAAAAGTGAAGAAAGGTTGAAAACATAGCATATAGGTCCTAAACTATAACACCCCAAATAGGTTGTGGGGCATTGGGATAAGCAGCATGAAACTCTGTGATTGTGTCTTGTGCATGTTTTAAATTAACAGTGGGCTCCCAGGTGCAATCCACCTTGTCCCATCCCTTCCAGTAGATAAGGTATTGTAATTTCCTATGGTGAGGTCTCAACTGGACAATGTGATCGACTTCATATTTTTCATGACAATCCTTTGTCATGGTTATCAGATCAGGTCTGAATACAGATTGACTGTCCAGCAGGGCTTTGTAGGGTTTAATGTGGGAAATATTGACTGTTAGATGAATAGATACGGAGGAAGGGAGGGCAAGGATGACAGCATTAGGGAGGATGGCAGAGATACAATAGGGGTTAATGAACTTTTGCGTAAGTTTATGTGTGGGGTAGGGAAGGGAGAGGTGCTTAGTAGAGAGCCAAATGAGGTTGCCAATAGAATAGTCAGGGGTAGAAGAGTGCTTGGATGTTTGTGCATGTGACATCTGATCATGGGTTTTCTGAAGCATGGAAGTGATCTTTTCATGGGAGTGACCAATATTTTTACTGAATGACCCCCCAGGAGTCGTAGTAGAGATTGTGGGCTCCATTCCCATGCGTGGGGAGTAGTTTTGTGTAACAGAGAAAGGGGTGGTGCCCATGGCAGTGGTGAGGGTGTTGTTGTGTGCAAACTGTGCCATTTTCAGCCATGAGGCCCATGTCTCCTGCTTTTTAGCAATGTAAGCATGGAGATATGCAATAACTTCTTGGTTAACCTATTCTATCTGGTCATCTATTTGAGGATGATATGCCATAGAGAGTTTCTGCTGGATTCCAAGAATCTTGCACAGTTCCTTGGTGAACTCTGAGATGAATTGCAGTCCCCTGTCCAAGAGAATAGTGTTAGGAAGTCCATGGAGACACCAAACATGATCTCTAAATAAAGCAGCTAAGTCTGAAGAAGAGGTTGTTTTTAAACAGGGGAAGAAAACAATTTCTTTGGAAAAACAGTCAACAACTACCCCTATAGAATCAAAACCATTGGAAGGGGGTAGTCCTGTAACAAAATCAAAGGAAATGTCTTCCCAAGGGTGGGAAGGAATGGGAAGCAGCACAAGTTTTCCTGCCGATGGCTTTGATGAACCCTTTGTGAGGGAGCACACCTGGTAGTGATCTATATATAATGCAATGTCTTTAGCTGCACTGGGCCACCAATAAAAGCATTTAATAGATGAAATGGTGTGGTTGCAGCCAGGGTAACCAGCAACTGGAGAATCATGAAATAGCGAGATCAACTTGGTGTGAAGGGAAGGTGGCACAAAAATGATGCTGTTTGAATTTCTGAAGAGCTTTTCTGTAATGTAGTATTCATATTCGTTGATAGCATCAACGTCCATTCTGGCAGATTCCAAAGATAGTCTAGTTTCAAAGTTCAGGGAAAGAGATGTGGAAAAGATAGCTTTGACTCCAGTGGAGCCAAAACCTTTATCATTACATTGTGACTCTTCTAGAGTTTTTTCTTCTGTGAGTGTAGGGTTTTCTATTTTTTCAATAATTAGTTGTGCAACATGGTCAAATTTAGAAATGTGGAAAGGAGAATCGGAATGGTTGAACAGAATTACGACTCCACCCATGACATCAATTTTATGTTTGAGGGCAAGACCCAAACAGGGCACAATTCTGCTGTAAGTACTGGATGGGAGTTGGAGTTTGATACAGGTGGGGATGAGACATTGGTCATGGATGGGGATGTCAAGATTGATTGATGCGTATAGGTAGAAGCCTGCCACATCGGGAGAGCCCTTTGAGGGTAAATGTGCATCTGGGGAAGTTAATTTGACTGAAATAGATAAAAAAGAAGAGCAGAGAATGGTAGAAGGGAAAATGGTGATGTTCTTGTTTAATTTATTGACAGTGTCACCGTGGTTTGGG
This sequence comes from Hemileccinum rubropunctum, assembly GCA_038089535.1. Lineage (NCBI taxonomy): Eukaryota > Fungi > Basidiomycota > Agaricomycetes > Boletales > Boletaceae > Hemileccinum > Hemileccinum rubropunctum. Next base: position 10,637 of record JBBPLC010000489.1, read on the forward strand.
TGACAAGAGAGAGCATCAGCACACCCATTTATGGTGCTAGGCTTGTAAATGAGGGTATAGTTGAATTCTTGTAATACCTCATGCCAGCAAGCTTGATGGCCTGAGAATGTCAGTGGTTTTTTCCAATATTCAAGATTTTTATGATCTGTCCAAATCTTGAAGTTAGCTTTTCCAATCAAATAATGTCGCCATTCTTCAAGGGCGTGAATGATAGCCAGCAACTCCTTGTCATAGACTGGGTAGTTGCATTCAGCTGACAAGAAAGAGTGAGAAAGAAAGGTGCAAGGGTGCCAAGAGTTGTTCTCCCCTAAAACCAATAAAACCATGCCAGTGGCAATATTGCTGGCATCAGTTTACACATGCATTTCCTTTGAAGTGTCAGGAAAGACAAGAAGGGGAGCTGTTGTGAACTGTTTTTTAAGCATATCAAACACATTTTGTTGTGCCTTCCCCCAAGTATATGGCACATTTTGTAATAGAGTGGAATGGCAAGGAACTAACTCCAACAAGGGCAGCCTAGCCTCTAGCTAGGATGGCCTGAGTGTTGCCTAGAATGATAAATACGATGAGGACCCTATAACAGTGGTCAACCAGCAGAAAGAGAGGATGAGCGGTACTCAAGTGTACTTAGGCCCCACTTAGTGGAGGGTAAGACAAAGACAAATGAATAAGACTGGCTAACCCAGTTGCATTGCTACCCTATATATACTACTACAGAAGAGTGCATGGATCAAGCTGTGTACTCTAGGGTAGGTCTAAATGTAAGGAATGTGGTAGCAGCGAGGCATGATGTCTTAGTGACATCATGGATCTAGGCACAGTCCGGAACAGCCTGTAGGCATGTGATTGTGGGAACTAGCATGTGCCCCTAAGGTACAATAAGATAAGATAATAGTGGCCAAGTCACGTGATCATGGGAAGTGGTCACATGACCTCGAAAGTAAAGATCATAAGTCTGGGTAAAGAAGAATGCAAGGAATGTAATGGTAAGTGGTAGTGTCGTAGCCCAAACTACAACACATTTTTTCTTGTCAGATTGTTGAGGGGGCAAGCGATCTGTCAAAAACTGTTAATGAAGCATTGATAATAATTACACAACCTGAGGAAAGATTGAAGCTGTTTGAGTTTCATAGAAGCGGGCCAATTGAGGATGGTGTTGACTTTGTTAGCATTAAATACATATTTTTCTGATTTTGCATAAAGGTCATTCTCACGTAACCTGTGCAATACTTCCCTTGCGACCTCAGAATGTTCTCTGTCAGATTTGTTTTTTGTGAATATACACATGTCATTGAGGTAGATGATAACTGTAGCATACATGTTGTTGAACATATTGTTCATCATTTGCTGGAAAGTGGAAGGAGAGTTAGTCATCCTGAAATACATTACTATGGGTTCATAAGCCCCTAGGGGCGTTACAAATGCAGCTTTCCATTTGTCGCCCTCCTTGATCCAGATGTTATTGTAACCCCATTGAAGATCAAGGCAAGTGAATTTGTCCATGCCTTTTAAGCAGTTGACGAGGGCAGAGATAAGGGGAAGAGAGTATGAATTCTTGACTGTTTCCTTGTTTAAATATTGGTAATCCATGACGAGTCATTGTTTGCCAGTTTTCTTGGGAATAAAGAATATATGAGCCATTTGTGGTGATTTTGATGGGCATATATAGCCCTTTTCTTGTTCTGATGTTATGAAGTTTCTGACTTCCTCTAATTCAGCATCTGATAAAGGAATAACTCTACCCTTTTTTGGAACAAAATCAGGTTTGAGATCTATGGCATGGTCTTAAGGTTTCTGTATGGGCATGTGTTTCAATTCTTCTCTGCTGAAGATGTCCAAGAATTCATGATACTGAGAAGGTACCTTGTCTGCAAGACCTTCCTCGATGGAATGAATGACAGGGTTCCAGATTTCATTGATCAAGCCTGCTGCATTGATGGTGACACAATTGTGAGTGCAGTGGCAGAATTTGATTTCCTTATCGACCCAGTTGATTAATAGGTTATGGTGTTGGAACCAGTCATAGCCTAGATAAATATAGTGAGTACCCAGATTTGTTACCAAGATATCAACTCCTTCAGAGTGACCCTGGTATAAAAATACCACACAGACATAATCTGTAATAGTTTCATAGGATGATGAAGTCTCATTGGTGTTAGTGATTGATCGTGGAAGAGATAATTTTTTCATCAGAATGCCAAGAGATGTTACTTATTTTTTGTCCACAAAAGTCTGGACTGCTTCAGAATCAAGGAGCACTTTTTCTGATGTTTTTTGCCATTTCTTATCTTTCTGAAAATAAACATCAGTATCAATGTTGAATTTCCCAGCAGGAGAGGTATTCCTGAGGATAAGGTTAGGGTTAGAAGAGGAATTGGGTAAAAAAGAAAATTTGTTTGTAACTGGAGAATTAAGCACACTATTTTTATTCTCTAGTGCTGCACTCCAAAAAGTCGCTCCTTCAGAGTTGATACCATAACCAGTACAAACAAAATTGTTCAGTAAGTCATCCTTGCCTGACAGACTGTCCATCTTCCTGAGTACAGTAAAATGATTAGAAAAGGAAGAAGATAATGGTGAAGCAGAATGGGATGAAGAAATTGGGGAGTAGGTATCTTTCTCTACTTGGCCTTGCCTTTTCCCTTGAGTCCTTCTGCAGCGAGCTGGTGAGCCTAGGACTCAAACATGTCAAGGTAATAGGCTTGTGCCTCTTCGGTCATCCACAAGGGATTTCTGGAACTTTGTGTGGCCTTGGGGACCACAGCAATAGACGTTGTGGAGATGAGTGGATCTCTCAGCTTTCGTGGTTTCTTGCAAGCACAGAAGAGGTGGCCCAGCTTTCTGCAGTTGTTGAAACGGAGTGAACAGAGAAGAAACTTTTAAAGATGGACAATACCTAATCTAGGCGTCGGGCGACTTCTGCAACAGTGTGGACTGTGTGAGTGCGTACGTCTAACCAGACATGTACGAGGACATGATATTCGAGAACAAGGAAGTTAACGGTGCCCAAGTAAATCATGTACTTGGCACAAATCGAGGAGTGTGCGGTAACGAGCATGAAGATGGCAAATGCAGAGTAGGATTGAAAGAGAAGAGCAGTATACAAATGAACAGGCCCCTAGAGAGGAGGGTATTCAAGTGAATAGGACTAAGGAGTAGATATATGTAAGTATGGTGAGTTTAGGGTAGGTCATCTGAGTCCTAATCGATTGAGGGCCAGCGTGAGAAGTAAAGGAATGAGGAGACCATGAGGACGGAGAGAAGTCCATGTGGGAAGATAGAAGCGTCCTCATGGGAAAAGGAACGGAGATGAAAGACATGAGGTATGATGTCATGATGACATCATGGACTAGACCTCAAGTCACATGAGGATTCTCACGGTCACATGACTTTCAACAAGGGAGAGAAATCATTAAGTCTGAAAATAGAGGAAATGAAAAACGTAGCATATAGGTCCTGAACTATAACAGTTGTAGCATGTGCGCATCTCTTGTTGAGGCTGGACTACATGCATGTCCATTAGGGCACCTTGGCCCAGTTGGGTGCCCACTTCTGTGAAGCAGGGCTCATTAGAACATTGTAGTGGCTGCTTACTTCATTCCAGCCACATTCTTTCGAATATCTTTCCTAACTTGATGGCTTCTTCTTACCATTTGTCCAGTTTGTCAGCTAGGGCAGGTGTGCAGATGGAAAGTTGAAAGTAAATATTGTAATTGAGATGTTCTCGATACAAACAGAGAACATTCTTATTGGTTGCAGCAAGGTCCACATCTTGGCACAATAGCTCGAATTGTTGTGTTAATACTTCAATGGGTAGATTTCCCTGTCAAAGGGCCATGAGTTGGAGGTAACTTTCTTCTGTGAGTATGTCAATGCAAAAATGTTCCTTCACTTCCTTGTTTAATTCCTTCCATGATGGCCAGTTGATGGTAGAAATCTTTGATATTTTTTGAGCATGATATATACAAAATTTTCAGCACAGCCAGTCATCCAAATTAGAACAGCAGCAGTTTTTTGGTGCTTGTCCAAGTTGTCATTGCATTGGACCCACCATTGTTGAAAGATGGACCTATTTCCATCCCATGTGCCAGGGTTGGCAATTAACTTTGAGGGGAGTGAGGAAGAAGGAGCCGGGGCTAGGCCAGCAGTGGCAGCGGCAGATGCAAGTTGTTGAGTAATCAATTGCTGCTACTGCAGTGTGGTCTGGAGCATGGTGGCCATTGAGGCCATAGTGTTTCGAATATCAGCCCATGTAGCATTGAGGTCAACCAGAGGTGGTGAAATCCTTTCCATTGTGCATGACATTTAGGTGTTGAATTTGGATGGGCGGCGGAGTAGAGTGCAGGGGCAGAGTTGGGAGAGGGTGGCAAAATGGGTGGTCTCAAGGTGGATGTTGTGAGAGTTTCAGTGATACTTTTTGTGCTATCATTATGCAGAAGCTGGTACTGGAATATGAATGGGAAGAAAAGGTGGGAGAAGGTGATAGGATACGAACTCATTGATTGATAGGAGTGTACTCCCGGATTGGAAGTGGCTCGGGAAAGTATTCCCTTTTGGGAGTGGTGGTGCAAAAGAGATCTACTTCTAGAGAGATGACATTGATAACTTGTTGGGCAGTGTAGAGTTCGAGGGCTATGTTCTGTTGGTGAAGACAGAGGCATTCTTGGTTGTCATGAGAGTGCATAAATGATGGTAAGGGGGAGCTAAACAGGATCAGCCTCACAGTAGTCCTATTCAAATGAAACTGGATGAGAACTAAACAATGAGAACAACACCTAATCTAGGCATTGGGCTACAACAGCTATGGTGTGTATGGTGCAGGTATGAACATCTAGCCAGACATGTATGAGGACGTGATATTCAAGGACGAGAAAGTTAATGGTGCCAAGGTAGATCATACAGTGGTGAAGACAGGTAGTGTGCTATAACATGCACAAAGCTGGCAAAAGCAGAGTAGAGGATATGGAGAGAGAAAAATGGTATTCATAAAGTATCCAGCCCCTAAGATGGAGGGGAATACAAGTGAATAGGACTAAGGAAAAAGTAGACAACTGAGGGGAGCAGGTTTATATAGTGAATAGTGATGGGTTTAGGGTAGGTCGTCTGAGTCCTAAATAGTTTAGGGCTGGTTTATAGATAAGAAACATGAGGAAAGCTCAAGGTAGGCATGAGAATGGCAAGAAGTCCATGTGGGAAGAGAAGTGTACTTGTGTGAGCAAAAAGATGGAGATGAAAGACATAAGGCATGATGTTATGATGATATCATGGGCTAGACCTTATGTCACATGAGATGTCTCATGGTCACATGCACTGGTCATGTGACTTCGAAAGTGAAAAGGAATCATTAAGTATGAAAAATGAAGAGAAGGTTGAAAACATAGCATATAGGTCCTGTTGTAGTTTGGGCTATGACACTACTGCTTACTGTTATATTTCCTGGTTTCTCCTTTACCCAGACTTATGCTTTCTACTTTAGAGGTCACATGACCACTTCCCATGATCATGTGACTTGACCACTATTATCTTATCTTATTGTACCTTAGGGGCATATGCTAGTTCCCATGATCACATGCCTACAGGCAGTTCTAGACTATGCCTAGATCCATGACATCATAGTGATGTCATGCCTCACTGCTACCACATTCCTTACTTCTTTACCTACCCTAGAGTACACAGCTTAGTCCATGCACTCTTCTGTAGTAGTATATATAGAGTAGCGATGCAACTGGGTTAGCTAGTCTTATTCATTTGTCTTACCCTCCACATCATGGGGCCTGAGTCACTTGAGTACCACTCATTCCTCTCATTTGCCAGCTTGCCACCATTATAGGGCTGCTTGTTGTATTTATCGTTCTAGGCGATACTTGGACCATCCTAGCTAGAGGCTAGACCATCCTTGTTGGAGTTGGTTCTTAGCCGTTACACTTCAGCCATTCTAGCTAGAGGCTAGGCCACCCTCATTGGAGTTGGTTCTTGCTGTTCCACTCCATTACAGGTCCTGAACTATAACAACCATACTCATTCCATAATGCCCACACATCCATTGTTGCCTAAAGTTGTGCTGCATGCATGTGTGCACATGGTCCACTATTTTGATCAAGGTCACTATGATGGGCTGTACAACTAACCACTATCAGCAAAAATATTGCTTGAAAAGTGAATGATGTAATGTACTGTGCACATCAATCCTGCACAATACATGCAAGCATTGCTTGCTCTGGGTAATCAGCAATATAAGGCCCAAGACCATATATAATATGGTGGAAGTGTCCATCACTGCATTGTGTCACATGTGGTTTGGTCATAGCTTGTTTGAGTGGCTCAAGGATGGCAGCAAGCAATGAGTGGAATATCTTGTGGTGAACATGGTGAAATTCAGGATCATCCTTGTGAGCTATCCAACAATGATGTATCAGTGTGGCAAGCATGAGAGATTGTACAGTACTTACATTTGAGGATGGCCAGGAAAGCCAAAACTGTCATAGCATCACCATGGGAATGATAAATGTTGTTGTGAACACTACCCAGAGAGATGTGCAATGGATGGTATTCTGTGTTGCCTGTGCCAATGCTAACAACCATCTTGTCACTACCTAGTACTATAGGTGCAAATGCAGCACCATGGGTATCTGGATCCTGTGCAATAAGTTCCTAGATGGAATTGAGTCAAGTTAGGTTGTCAAGCAAATATAAATGTGCAGGCTTACTGACTGGTCCCATGCCCACTGACCTGACATGAGGTCACAGACCTCACATAGGCCATTTTCACCCGTCACTAACTGTGATGATCAATGACATTACAATGATAGTTTGTAGATAATAAAGCTCACCTTTGCAGCATAGTTGATTTTGCCCACAAATTCTGGGTTCCCAATTTGTTGTTCAAGTATTTTGAGTGGATTGCAGTACCAAACATTAAAGTCGGCCAGCATCCATGTGAAACCAGATAAGTCTGCATGTCCAACCAAACGTGGACAAGAATGTGATAGTTGAGTATAAGGAAGTTAATAGTCCCCAAGTAGATCATAAAACATGGAATCAACAATGAGAGTGCGATAACATGCACTAAGCTGGCAATTGCAGAGAAGAGGATTGGATTGGAAACAAGAGTGGTACTTGAGAAATATCTGGCCCCTAAGGTGGAGAGGGATACAAATGAATAGAACTAGGGCAAAGTAAACGATGAGAAGAGGTGAGTTTAAATAGTGACTAAAACAGAGGTGAGTGGTGCAACAACTAAAAGAGATCAACACCTAATCTAGGTGTTGAGTGACTTCTGCAACAGTGTGCACAGTACGGTTAAGGGTGTCCAACCAAATTTGGACAAGGACGTAATACTCAGCAACTAGGAAGTTGATGGTTCCCAGGTAAAGCATAAAACATTTAATGATGACGAGCAGGTGGTAACAGGCATGAAGATGGCAATGGCAGAGTAGGATCAAAGGTAGAGAAGAGTGGTAGACAATTGACCAGGCCCCTAAGTAGGAGAGTAATCAAGTGAATAGGACTAAGGAAAAGTAGACGACAGAGAGGAGCAGGTTTATATAGTGAGTAGCAACAGGTTTAGGATAGGTCATCTGAGTCCTAAATAGTTAAGGGCCAGTGAGAGAAAGGAAGCATGAGGGAAATGCAAGGTAACCATGAGGATGGCGAGAAGTCCATGTGGGAAGAAAGAAGCATCCTCATGGTATTGAAAATGGAGATAAAAGATATGAGGCATGATGTGATGATGACATCATGATCTAGGCCTCAAGTCACGTGAGAGGTCTCATGATCATGTGACTTTGAAAGTGGAAAGAAACATTAAGTCCGAAAAATGAGGAGGATTTGGAAATGTAGCGTATAGGTCGTGAGCTATAACACTACCCCCCATTCACCAGATTCGAGATCCAATCGAGAATTGGTGAATTCAGTATAGGAAGGACCGAAGGGGCAAAAAAGGGATGTGAATTCTATCTCAGAGATGCCCCAAATGGATCTTAGGGCATTTGAGTAAGAGGCGTGAAACTTGGCAATAGTGTCTTGTGCATGTTTTAAGTTAACGGCAGGCTCCCAGGTGTGATCCACCTCATCCCATCCTTTCCAGTGGATGAGGTATTGTAACTTCCCGCAATGAAGCCTTGACTGGACAATGTGATCGACTTCGTATTCTTCGTGATGATCTTCCATCACAGAAATAGGGTCTGGTTTAAATATGGACTGTCCATCCAGCAGGGCTTTGTAAGGTTTAATGTGGGAAATATTGACAGTAGGATGGATAGATATGGAAGAGGAGAGAGCGAGGGTGGTGGCATTAGGAAGTATAGTGGTGATATAATAAGGGCCAATGAATTTTGGTGTTAATTTACGTGCAGGATAGGGGAGTGAGAGGTGTTCAGTGGAGAGCCAAACAAGGTCTCCAATAGAGTAGTCTGGAGTGGAAGAGCACTTGGATGTTTGTGCATGTGACATCCAATTGCAGGTTTTTTGTAATGTAGAAGCAATCTCTTCATGGAAGTGACCAATAGTGTTTCTGAAGGACCCCCTAGGAGTTGTAGTGGAGTTTGTGGGCTCTGTTCCCATGTGTGGAGAGTAGTTTCATGTAACTGAGTAGGGTGTGGTTTCTGTGGCAGTGGTAAGAGTGTTGTTGTGTGCGAATTGTGCCATTTTCAATCATGAGGCCCAGGTCTCCTGCTTTTTGGTGATGTAAGCACAGAAATACATGATAACTTCTCGATTGACCTGTTCTATCTAACCATTTGTTTGAGGATGG
>JBBPLC010000490.1:0-19325 GCA_038089535.1 Hemileccinum rubropunctum
AAACTTCCTCGTCACCGACTACCATGTCCTCGTCCACATTTGGTTGGACACTTGAAATCATACTGTTCACACTGTTGCCGAAGTCACTCAACACCTAGATTAGGTGTTGATCTCTTTTAGTTGTTTCCGTTTCACTTGAATAGGACTGCCGTGAGGCCAATCCTGTCAGCTCCCCCTTGCCTTTGCTATCTTATGTGCTCTCGTGCTCACGCAGACCATCTAGCTCTTCAACAACAACAAGCTGCTATCAATTTCTATGCCGCAACCTGCATCATCCGCGTCTTGCCCACACCAGAGCTGCCTCAACTTTTCGCCCCTAACTTCATGCACTATCTAGGCAAACTCCCACCAACTTATGACAAGGTCAATCCCAATGACCACCTCATTGAACCACTCCGTGAATATTTTCCCACTCCAATCCCTTCCCAAGAAGCCACTCCCACACCTCCCTCTCCTTCCCTCTCCTTTTCATCCCGTGCCATCTCTCCTGTTCCTCCATCTGCAGCTCTACCCCATGCACATCATCAGTGCAAACTCTGTTGCAGAGAACTTAAGAATGTTCGTCCCGAGACAGAATGATTTGCTGCTTTCTATCACCTTCGTCCCAAATCCATGCTTCACCACCCTGCTAAGTTTCTTTAAATCATGTCACAACAAGCAGAACAAGCCGCTCCACCTGCCAACCCAAATGTAACATGGGCTGACATCCACAACACCATGACCAACATGGCCACACTCCTCCAAGCATCCCTGTTATCACAACAACAGATGGCACAACAAATTGCCAAGGCAGCAATGGCACGTACTTCCTCTCTGCCAACCAAACTAATTGCCAACCCCAGCACGTGGGATGGCAACTGCATTACCTTTCACCCCTGGTGGGTGAAAATCATGAGGTGGGTACAATGTCAAAGCAGTCTCGATAATCATCAACAAACCACCACTGTCCTCCTCTGGATGGTTGGCAAGGCTAAATCCTTCACAAGGATTACCCTCGAGAAGTATCAAAAAAAGAATTCCACCCTCGAATGGCCAACATGGGAGGAATTAAAGAAGGAAGTAGAGGACCACTTCTGCATTGACATCCTCAAGGAAGAGTCTTACATCAGACTAACAAACCTCCAACAGGGCTCAATGCTGATTGAGGTTTTTACACAACAATTTGAGCTCCTCCGACAAGATGCAGACCTATCATGACACAACCACAACGTCCTCCATCTCTACAAAGAACAGATGGACTACAATATCTATTTCCAACTGTCGACTTGTAGCCCCACCCTGGCAGACTCACTCGAAACATGGCAGGAGAAAGCCATCGAAATGGGCAAAATGTTTGAGAAGATGCGGTTGGAAAGAAGCAAACAACTGCAACAATGACAATTCGAGCCATGGTTCACAGAAGTAGGAACACAACCGGGCCAAGGTGCCCCGATGGATACTCGCACCATTCAACCAACCCAACAGGAGTCAAGGACCTGTTACAATTGCAACAAGGTTGGTCATTGATCACGTGTGTGTAAAGAACCTTGCAAACCACATGGCTGACCAATCTTCCATCTGGTCACCGGTCGCACACGCTACACCCCGTCTCATCCCGCTCCTCTCCGAGAAATCCCACTCGTTCCCACCACATCCATCGCCGCAGTCCCCGAGGCCACACAAGGTTCCAGAAATCCTCCGTGGATGACCAAAAAGGCACAAGCCTATTATCTTGATATGTTTGAGTTCCAGGCTTGCCAGCTCGCCACTGAGGGAATGAAGGGAAAAGGCAAAGCCAAGTAATGGGAGGTACCTACTCAGCAATGGACCTTAAGTTTTCATCTTCTCATTCTTCTTCTTCCTCTTCTTTTAATCACTTCGCTGTACTTGGGGAGATGGACGGTTTGTCGGGCAACATTGACACACTGAACAAATTGTCTTGTAATAGTTACGATACCAACTCCAAAGGAGTGTCTCTTTGAAGTATGGCACTGGAGGATAAAAATAGTGTGCTTAATTCTCCGGTTACGAACAACTTTTCTTTTCTATCCAATTCCACTCCTAACCCTAACCTTACCCTCAGGAATACCTCTCCTGCTGGGGAATTTGACATCAACACTGACATTTATTTTCAGAAAAATAACAAATGGCAAAAAACATCAGAAAAAGTGCTCCTTGACTCTGGAGCAGTCCAAACCTTTGTGGACAAAAAATGGGTAATGTCCTTGGTTATTCCCACTAAAAAATTATCCCTTCCTTGATCCATTACTAATGCCTATGGGACCTCTTCATCCCACGGAACTATCACTGATTATGTTTCTATTGTCTTTTCGTACCAAGATCACTCTGAAGGAGTTGACACCTTGGTAACCAATTTGGGCACCCACTGTATTTATCTAGGCTATGACTGGTTCCAACACCACAATCCACTAATCGACTGGGTCAACAAAGACATAAAGTTCTGCTGCTGCACACATAACTGTGTCACAATTAACGCAGCAGGCTTGATCAAAGAAGTCTGGAACCCAGCTGTTCGCTCCATCGAGGAAGGACTTGCAGAAAAGGTGCCATGACAGTATCACGAATTCCTTGATGTCTTCAGTAAGGAAGAGTCCAAGCACATGCCCATATGCAAACCATGGGATCATGCCATTGACCTCAAACCCGACTTTGTACCAAAGAAAGGATGGGTAATCCCTCTCTCCAACACTTAATTAGAAGAAGTCTGGAACTTCATCAACTCCGAACAAGAAAAGGGCTATATCCACCCATCAAAATCACCACAAACAGCACCTATATTTTTTATTCCAAAGAAAACTGGCCAGAAACGACTCATCATGGACTATTGGTACTTAAATGAGGGTACAGTAAAAAATTCTTACCCTCTTCCTCTCATTTCCGCACTTGTTGATCGCCTTAAAGGCGTGGACAAATTCACCTGCCTCGATCTTAGGTGGGGATACAACAACATTTGCATTAAGGAAGGAGATGAATGGAAAGCCGCATTCGTCACGCCCCTGGGGGCTTATGAACCCGTTGTCATGTATTTTGGGATAACTAACTCTCCTCCCACCTTTCAACAGATGATGAACGATATCTTTAACAACATGTATGCCGCGGTTATCATCTACCTTGACAACATGTGTATTTTCACAAAAAATAAATCCAATGAGGAACACTCCAAGGTTGTAAAAGAAGTTTTGTGCAGGCTACGTGAAAATGATCTTTATGTAAAACCCTAAAAATGCGTATTTAACGCCGAAAAGGTTGACTTTCTGGGCATGACAGTATCTGCCAATGGTGTTGGCATGCAAAATAATAAAGTCGATGTGATACTTGACTGGCCTGCTCCCACGAAGCTCAAGCAGCTTCAATCTTTTCTCGGGCTTTGTAACTATTATCATCGCTTTATTAATGGTTTTGGACAGATCGCTCGCCCTCTCAACGATCTGACAAAGAAAAACATGCCATACATCTGGGGGGAGGCACAACAAAACGCATTCAACATGCTCAAAAAACAGTTTACCACTGCCCCTCTCCTTACTTTCCCTGATGCCTCAAAGGAAATGTGTGTTGAAACTGACGCCAGCGACATTGCTACTGGCACAGTTTTGTCCGTCCTTGGGAAGGATGGCTCATGGCGCCCTTGCATCTTTCTCTCTCATTCCTTTTCTCCCACAGAATGCAACTACCCAGTCTATGACAAGGAGTTGCTGGCCATCATTCGCGCCCTCGAAGAGTGGTGACACTATTTAATTGGTAAAGCTAACTTCGAGATTTGGACAGATCACAAAAATCATGAGTACTGGAAAAAACCACAAATGCTCTCGGGCCGTCAAGCTCACTGGCACAAGCTGTTGCAGGAGTTCAACTACACTCTAATTTACAAGCCCAGCACCATGAATGGACGTGCTGATGCTCTTTCTCGACGGCCCGATCACAGCAATGCAGTCAATAAATTGAACGAAAATATAACTGTTTTTCCTTCCACTGTTCTCCATTCCTCTTCTCTTTCCATTCTGGTCGAATTAACCTCTACAGATGCTCACTTACCCTCAAAGGGCTCCCCCGATGTGGCTAGTTTTGACCTGTATGCGTCCATTGATCTTGATATTCCTGCCCACGACCAAGCTCTTATACCCACCTGTGTCAAGATACAACTACCCTCCAGTACCTATGGCAGAATTGCATCTCGTTCGGGCCTCGCCCTCAAGCATAAAATCGATGTCATGGCCGGAGTCATTGACGCCGATTATAGGGGAGAAATTGGTGTAATTCTGTTCAACCACTCCAATTCCTCTTTCCACATTGCCAAATTCAACTGTATTGCACAACTAATTATCGAAAAAATAGATAACTCCATATTCACTGAAGAAAAGACTCTCAACAAGTCACAATGAAACAACAAAGGTTTTGGCTCCATGGGAGTCAAAGCCATTTCTTCCACTTCCCTATCTCCAAACTTTGAAACCAAATTATCTTTAGAGTCCGCCAGGTTGGACATTGACGCCATCCACGAATATGAATACTATGCAAATAAAAGACTCTTCAGAAATTCAAATGGGATCATTTTTGTGCCTCCTTCTCTTCACACTGAGTTGATCTCCCTCTTTCATGATTCTCCTGTCGCTGGTCACCCATGCTGCGACCGCACTATTTCTTCCATTAAACACTTCTACTAGTGGCCTGGCACCATCAAAGACATTGCTACCTACATCGATCACTGCCAGGTGTGCTTCCTCATAAAGGGTTCATCAAAGCCACCGGCAGGAAAACTTATGCCTTTACCTGTTCCCTCCCACTCATGGGAAGATATTTCCTTTGACTTTGTCACAGGACTACCCCCTTCCAACAGTTTCAATTCTATAGAGGTAGTTGTCGACCATTTTTCAAAAGAAATTGTTCTTTTCCCTTGTCATAAAACTACTTCCTCCTCGGACTTAGCAGCTTTATTTAGAGACCACATGTGGTATCTCCACAGACTTCCTAACACATTTCTCTCGGACAGAGGACCACAATTCATCTTGGAGTTCACCAAGGAACTTTGCAAAGTAGTTGGAATTCAGCAGAAACTCTCTATGGTATACCATCCTTAGACGGACAGTCAGACGGAAAGGGTCAACTGAGAAGTTATCATGTATCTCCAAGCTTATGTCGCAAAAAAGCAGGAGTCATGGTTCTCATGGTTAAAAATGGCACAATTTGCACATAACAACATCCTCACTACCGCCACAGGTACCACACCTTTCTCAGTCATGCAAAACTACTCACCACGCATGGGAACGGAGCCCATAATCTTCTCTATGACTCCTGGGGGGTCATTTGGTAAAACTATGGAACACTCCCACAAAGAGATCGCTTCTATGCTACAAAAAACCCGTGATCGGATGTCACACGCACAAACATCCAAGTGCTCTTCCGCTCCAGACTATTCTATTGGAGATCTCGTTTGGCTCTCCACTGAACATCTTTCCCTTCTCTATCCTGCGCGTAAACTCACGCAAAAATTCATTGGCCCATACCAAATTACTGCCATTCTCCCTAACGCTGTCACCCTCACACTCCCTTCATCCATTTCCATCCATCCCACCATTAATATTTCATGCATCAAACCATACAAAGCGCCACTGGACGGACAATCTGTATTTAAACCCGATCCCATTACTGTGACCGAAGACTGTCACGAAGAATATGAAGTTGATCACATTGTCCAGTCGAGACTTCATTGCAGGAAATTACAATACCTCATTTACTGGAAAGGATGGGACAAGGTGGATCACACCTGGGAACCTGCCATTAACTTAAAACATGCACAGGATGCCATCACCAAGTTTCATGCCTCTCATCCAAATGCCCCACGTCCAATCCGGGGTATCTCTGAGTCAGAATTCACATCTCTCTTCCATCCATTTGGTCCCTCCTATACTGAATTCACCGATTCTTGACTGGATCTCAAATCTGGTGAATGGGGTAGTATTATAGTTCAGGACCTATATGCTACGTTTTCAACTTTTCTTTACTCTCGGACTTAACAATTTCCTTTCATTTTCGAAGTCACGTGACCAATGCACATGACCATGAGACTTATCATATGACCTGAGGCCTAGCCTATGATGTCATCATGACATCATACCTCATGTCTTTCATCTCCATCTTCTTTCCCATGAGGATGCTTCCTCTTTCCCACATGGACTTCTCTCCATCCTCGTGGTTACCTTGTGTCTCCCTCATGTTTCCCTTCTCACACCAGCCCTTAACTATTTAGGACTCAGACGACCTACCCTAAACACCCCATACTTACATATATAAATCCCTCCCCTTTGTCGTCTACTCCTCAGTCCTATTCACTTGATTACTCTCCTACTTAGGGGCCTGGTCATTTGTCTACCACTCTTCTTTACTTCCAAATCTTACGCTGCTCTTGCCAGCTTCATGCACATTATCGCACACTCTCATCGTTTCATGTATATGCTCTATTTGGGCACAGTAAACTTCCTCGTCACCGACTACCATGTCCTCGTCCACATTTGGTTGGACACTTGAAATCATACTGTTCACACTGTTGCCGAAGTCACTCAACACCTAGATTAGGTGTTGATCTCTTTTAGTTGTTTCATCATTCAACTCCGTTTCACAAGGGATCATTAGACTAGCAGAGAATTGCTGTGAGAGATCAAGGGATTTGCTTTGTTGAGTGATAGAGGGTACAATGGTGTCAGGGTCAAGGTAGTCTTCTTCTTCAGAGTCAGGTTGCTCAGAAGAGAAAGAGTCATTGAGTGGTTTTGATCGGGAAGCCGACCAATGAGGATCTGAGTGCAGTGGTTATGAAATGGTGAGGAACTATGACAGTGATAGCCTCTTTGATGAGAAGCTAGACCTTTTGTTACAGTTGGTCTGGGTAGGAACGAACCGGAACCTGGGAGACAAGGAATGTCGACTAAGAGGCTTCCTTATCGACAGGATGAGTCACAAAGAAAGGCGACTGGAGACTTCTGCAGGGGCTTCCTGAGGTGGATAAAGGATAATTGACCAAGGGTACCCCTTGTCAATGGGACTAGTTGCAAGGAAGAGTAACAGAGATGAGCCGCTATGAAGAGCAGCCAGAGATGAAGGAGAATGACAAGCATCCACTCAAAAGTAGGACAAGGGACTTAGAGAGGCAATGGACGTGTGAAAAGAAACAAGGTGCTATTCCAGGTAGGTCTAGCTTAGGGAATACATGGTAAAGATAACAGCCTATATATACCCTGGATATCTGCACACAGACCAAGCTGTGTTACAGCAATAGGTCAAAGGAATCTAAATAGGGTAAGTGGAGTGGGAATGACAACACTGCAAAGGTGTTGTCAGAGAGAAGAATGAGGCTGTCTGATAAGAGATAAGAATGAGTAATCAGGATGACCATCATGAGAGAAGAGCAGAAGTAAGTGTGAAGGTCGTTGTGGGAGAAGAAAGACAAGAGCATGAGTCATAGGACGAGATGCAACAAGAAAAAGGAAAAGAAAAGAGAGAATTGTAACACAGACCATTGCCATGGAATTCATACGTATGCTCAATTTGAGATGGATGCTCATTGAACATAATAGTTCTTCTGTAATCAAATCATAAGCAACATTGGTATGATGTAAGTTGGCAATATCTAGATGCTGTATTTCTGACAGTCATTTTGCCTCCCTCTCTCTAGCATCAGACCTGTCTTGCAAATCTATGATACCTTGACTTATTATTCTGCAATCAAACCCAAACTCAACAAGAAAGTGGACTTGAATCTCCTGCATAGTATGATTGAGATATGTGTTATAAAGAAAGTCTGGAATAAACCATGTCTATATCTTCTATTGCCAATGTCAACCTTCTAATGTCATTTTAGTGCACCCTCTGCCTTCCATCTAAAAAAGGCAATGCAAACCTACCTGTGCCTGTTGTAGTTTGGGCTACAACACTACCGCTTACCATTACATTCATTGCATTCTCCTTATCCCGGACTTACGATCTTCACTTTCAAGGTCATGTGACTTGGCCACAATTATCTTATCTATTGTACCTTAGGGGCACATGCTAGTTCCCACGATCACGTGCCTACAGGTCAACCTAGACCTTGCCTAGATCCATGATGTCACTATGACATCATGCCTCACAGCTACCACATTCCTTACCTTAGACCTACCCTAGAGTACACAGCATGGTCCGTGCACTCTCTCATAGTAGTATATATAGTGGTAGCG
The DNA here is from genome assembly GCA_038089535.1 of Hemileccinum rubropunctum. NCBI lineage: Eukaryota > Fungi > Basidiomycota > Agaricomycetes > Boletales > Boletaceae > Hemileccinum > Hemileccinum rubropunctum. The sequence continues at coordinate 8,205 of JBBPLC010000490.1, forward strand.
ATGCAACTGGACTAGCCAGTCTTATTCATTTGTTCTACCCTCCACCTAGTGGGGCCTGGATACACTTGAGTACTGCTCATCCCTTCCTTTCACCGGCTTGCCACCGTTATAAGGCTGCTCTCGTATTTATCATTCTTGGCGACACTCGGGCCATCCTAGCTAGAGGCTAGGCTGCCCTCGTTGGAGTTGGTTCTTGCCGTTCCACTCTGTTACAGTGCCAAGGAGATTTCTCTGCCATCTGTAACAGAGTGGAACGGCAAACAAGGCAGCTCCATCCGCCTTGCGGGAAGGTTCCTGCTGGCATGGACGACAAGTGGCATCTAGCCAATAGATAAGGCCAATGAGGAGGGAGGAGGGTTTGACAATGAGTGCCTTTCGTAACGGGATGGCATAACCCGGCAAGAGTGTGGGGTAGAACATCCACTGTGTACCTCAGGCAGTTCAGACATGGGGAACCAGGTAAGATACAAGTCTGTGGTATATATAGGTAAGGGTACGGTTTAGGGGAGGCTCCCTGTATGCGTGAGGGCCGGTCTATAGTAGATGACTAAGATAACATGAGGTGTCCATGCGGTTACCGTGAGGCATGACATCATCAGTGATGTCATAGCCTAGACCGATGAGGTCATGGCTCCAGGCCCTACGATGACGTCATGTCACGTGACCAGTCTAGATGCGGTCCTAGACCCTAAGCCTAGCTGTGGGGGTTGTCACATGAGATGCTACCCGATAAGATAAGATAAGTGTCCTAGTGTTATAGTAGTCGTGTATTGTGAATCCTATAACACCATCTTCATCCAAGATGATAATGCACAGCTAATTCCCAAAAAGGGTTGCAAAAAGCACATCACATTTTATGCAGACCACAACATTGATTGGGTCACATATCCTGCCCACAGTTTGTGTTATAGTTCAGGACCTACATGTATATGCTATGTTTTCAACTTTCTTCATTTCTGGACTTAACGTTTTTCTTTCATTTTCGAAGTCACGTGATCAGTGCATGTGACTGTGAGATCTCTCATGTGACCTGAGGCCTAGCCCATGATGTCATCATGACATTATGCCTCACGTCTTTCATTTCCGCTCTCTTTCCCATGAGAACGCTTCCTTCTTCCCACATGGACTTCTCGCCATCCTCATGGTTACCTTGCATTTTCCTCATGCTCACTTTCTCACACTGGCCCTCAATTGATTAGGACTCAGATGACCTACCCTAAACTATCCGTAATTACATATATAAACCCTCTCCCTTCATCATCTACCCCTTAGTCCTATTCACTTGAATACTCTCCTACCTAGGGGCCTGTTCACTTGTTTACCACTCTGGTCACTTCTCAAATCTCATACTCTGCATTTGCTGACTTTGTGCATGTTATTGCACACTTATCATTGTTCACCGTTTATGCTGTATCTTGGCACCGTCAATTTCCTTGTCACCGATTATCACATTCTTGTCCACGTCTGGCTGGACACTCATAACCACACCATCCACACTATTGCAGAAGTCGTCCAACACCTAGATTAGGTGTTGGTCTCTTTTAGTTGTTTTCTCGCTCAACTCTGTTTCAGTTTGGTGGCAGACAGATTCAAGTGTTTGGGCCACTTTAAGAAGGTATTAAATCTCAACTATGTTCTGGCATTAAGCATGAAGCTGAAACCGGATCAAACTAAACAAGGAGGACTACACCTAATCTAGGCATAGTGTGACCTCAGTGATGGTATGAACGGTCTGGGAATGAGTGTTCAACCACATGTGGACAAGGATGTGAAGATCTGCAACGAGGAAGTTTACTGTACCCAAGTATAGCATGAAATGTTTATCAATGGGAAGCATGCGATAATGTGCACAAAGCTGGCAATTGCAGAGTAGATGGATTGAAACAGAAACACGAGTAGTACTCAAAGAATATCTGGCCCCTAAGGTGAAGAGGGATACAAGTGAATAGGACTAAGGAAAAGTAGATGACAAGAGGGGGTGGGTTTATATAGTAACTATCAATGGATTTAGGGTAGGTCATCTGAGTCCTAAATAGTTTAGGGCCAGCATAGATAAGAAACATGAGGAGAACACAAGGTGAGCACGAGTATGGTGAGAAGTCCATGTGAGAAAGAAGAAGCATACTCATGTGAACAAGATATTGGAGATGAAGGACATGAGGCTTGATGTCATGTGAGGTGTCCCATGGTCATGTGACTTCAAGAGTGAAAGGAAAGTGTTAAGTATGAAAGTGGAGAAAAGTAAAAAATGTAGTGTATAGGTCCTGAACTATAACACTACCCCCCATTTACTAGATTCAAGGTCTAGCTGAGAATTGGTGAATTAAGTATATGAGGGACTGAAAGGATGGAAAAGGGAGTGAAATTCAACATTGGAGATGCCCCGAATGGGTCTGGGAGTATGAGGGTGTGAAGCATGAAACTCTGAAATTGTGTCTTGTGCATGTTTTAAGTTAACAGTGGGTTCCCAGGTGCAGTCCACCTCATCCTATCCCTTTCAGTGGATGAGGTATTGTAATTTTCCATGATGAAGTCGTGACTGGACAATGCAATTGACTTCATATTCCTTGTGACAATCTTTGGTCACAGTGATTGGATCTGGTCTAAATATGGGTTATCTGTCCAGTGGTGCTTTATAAGGTTTAACGCAGGAAATATTGATGGTGGGATGAATAGATACAGAGAGGAAGGGTGACAGTGACAGCATTAGGGAGAACAGTGGAGATACAATAAGGGCCAATGAATTTTTGTGTAAGTTTGCATGTGGGATAGGGAAGGGAGAGATGCTCAGTAGAGAGCCAGATGAGGTCGCCAATAGAATAGTCAGGGGCAGAAGAGCACTTGGATGTTTGTGCGTGTGACATCTGATTGCAGGTTTTCTGAAGTATAGAAGCAATCTCTTCGTGTGAGCAACCAATAGATTTACCAAATGACCCCCCAGGAGTTGTAGTGGAGATTGTGGGCTCTGTTCCCATGCATCAACTTGGTGTGAAGGGAAGGGGGCAGAAAAATGATGCTGTTCAAATTTCTGAAAAGTTTTTCTAAAGCATGGTATATGTATTCATTGATAGCATCAATGTCCATCCTAGAAGATTCCAAAGATAATTTAGTCTCAAAATTTGGAGAAAGTGATGTAGAGGAAATAGCTTCGACTCTGGTAGAGCCAAAACCTTTCTTGTTATGTTGCAACTTACCTAGAGTTTTTTCTTCTTTAAGTGTAGGGTTTTCTAAATTATGCCTGTTTCTCCCCCATAATCAGCATCAATGACTCTGCCATGACGTCGATTTTATGCTTGAGGGCAAGGCCCGAACAAGGTGCAATTCTGCCATAGGTGCTGGAGGGGAGTTGAATCTTGACATGGGTGGAAATGAGACATTGGTCATGGGTGGGGATGTCAAGATCAATGGATGCATACAGGCTGAAACTTGCAGTGTCGGGAGAGCCCTTCAAGGGTAAGCGAGCATCTGTAGAGGTCAATTTGACTGGGATAGATAGAGAGGAGGAACAGAGGACAGTCGAAGGGAGAACAGTGATGTTCTCATTTAATTTATTGACTGCATCACCATGATCTGGGTGATGAGAAAGAGTGTTGGCATGTCCATTCATGATGCTGGGTTTGTAGATGAGTGTATAATTAAATTCTTGCAAGAGCTCATGCCAGTGGGCTTGGTGGCCCAAGAGTGTTTGTGGCTTTTTCCAGTACTTGAGATTCTTATGATCACTCCAAATCTCGAAGTTAGCTTTATCAATTACATAATGGTGTCACTCCTCAAGAGTGTGAATGATGGCAAGCAACTCCTTGTCATAGACTGGGTAGTTGTATTCAGTGGCAGAGAAAGAATGAGACAGAAAAGCACAGGGGCACCATGAGCCATCCTTCCCCAGGACCAATAGTACCGCACCAGTGGCAATATCACTTGCATCTATATCAACATGCATGTCCTTCAATGAGTCAGGGAAAGCGAGGAGGAGGGTGGTCATAAATTGTTTTTTGAGTATATCAAATACATTTTGTTGTGCCTTCCCCCAGGTGTATGGCACATTTTTCTTTGTCAGATTATTGAGGGGATGGGCAATCTGTCCAAAACCATTAATAAAATGACAGTAATCATTACACAAACTGAGAAAAAAATTGAAGCTGCTTAAGCTTCATAGAGGCAAGCCAGTCAAGTATCGTGTCAACTTTGTTGTTTTGCATACTGATACCATCGGCTAATACCATTATGCCTAAACAGTCAACTTTCTTGGCATTAAATATGCGTTTTTCAGGTTTTGCATAAAGGTCATTTTTGTGAAGCCTGTGCAATACTTCCTTGATGATCTCAGAATGTTCTTTATTGAATTTGTTTTTTGTGAAGATACACATGTTATCAAGGTATATGATGATGGTGGCATACATGTCATTAAATATGTTGTTCATCATTTGCTGAAAAGTGGGAGGGGAGTTAGTTATCCCAAAATACATTACAACAGGTTTGTAAGCCCCCAGAGGTGTTACGAAAGCAGCTTTCTGCTTGTCACCTTCTTTGATGTGGACATTGTTATAGCCTCATCGTAAATCAAGACAGGTGAACTTGTTAGTGCCCTTCAGGCGATTGACAAGAGTGGAGATGAGGGGGAGAGGATATGAATTCTTTACTGTACCTTCATTCAAATAATGATAGTCCATGACAAGGCATTTTTTGCCCGTTTGCTTGGGAATAAAAAATACAGGAGCTGTTTGTAGGGATTTGGATGGGCATATATATCCCTTTTCTTGTTTGAAGGTAATGAAGTTTCTAACTTCTTCTAATTCAGTGTCAGATAAAGAAATGACTTGACCTTTTTTTGGAATGAAGTCCAGTTTAAGATCAATTGCATGGTCCCATGGCTTGCATACAGGCATGCATGTGGATTCTTCTTTGCTGAAGATGTCAAGGAACTCGTGGTATTGAGAGGGTACTTTTTCCACAAGACCCTCTTTGATGGAACAAATGGATGGGTTCCAAATCTCTTGGACAAGGCCAGCTGCATTAATAGTTATGCAGTTGTGAGTGCAGCAGCAAAACTTGATCTCTTTGTCAACCCAGTTGATATGTGGGTTGTGGCATTGGAACCAGTCATAGCCTAGATAAATACAATGAGTACCCAAGTTTGTTACCAAGGTGTCAACTCCTTCAGAATGACCCTGGTACAAAAATATAACTGAAATGTAATCTGTAATAGTGCCATGGGATGAAGAGGTCCCATCAGCATTAGTAATTGATTAAGGAGAAGTTAATTTTTTAGTGGGAATGCCAAGAGATGTTACCCATTGTTTGTCCACAAAGGTCTGGACTGCGCCAGAGTTGAGAAGTGCTTTTTTGGTTGTTTTTTGCAATTTTTCTTTTTTCTGAAAATAAATGTCAGTATCAATGTTGAATTCTGCCCCAGGGGAAGTATTCCTGAGGGTGAGGTTAGGGTTAGAAGCAGAGAATTAAGCACGCTATTTTTATTCTCCAGCACCACATTCCAAAGAGATGCTCCTTCAGAGGTAGTATCATAACTATCACAAATGTAAGTGTTTAGAAAAAGAATAGGAAAGCAGAGAAACAGAACAAGAAGACAAAAAACTGTCCTTGGCCAAGTAGGTACCTCCCAGATCTACTTGGCTTTGCCTTTTCTCTTTAGTCCCTCAGCAGTGAGCTGGCATGCCCAGGACTTGAACATATCAAGATAATAGGCTTGCACCTCTTCAGTCATCCATGGGGGATTTCCAGAACCTTGTGTGGCCTTGGGGACCGCAGTGATGGTGGTAGTTGAGGTGAGTGGAATCTCGCAGAGTGGAGCAGGATGGGGCAGGATGTAGCATGTTTGACCAATGACCGGGTCAAAAATGGGGCGACCTCTTGGTTTTCGTGACTCCTTGCAGGCATGGGAGAGGTGGCTCAGCTTACCACAATTGTAGCACATGTGAGTTTCTTGTTGGGGCTGGACTGCATGTGTGTCCATTGGGGCACCCCAGCCTGGCTGAGTACTGACTTCAGTAAATTGGGGCTCATATACCTTTTGCAACTGTTTGCTGCACTCTAGTCACATCTTTTCAAACATTTTCCCCATCTTGATGGCTGCTTCTTGTCATTTGGGAAGTGAATTGGCAAGGGCAGGGGTACAGATTGATAACTGAAAGTAAATGTTGTAATTGAGATGTTCTCAATACAACTGGAGGACGTTGTTGTCATGGACTAAAAGGTCAGCGTCTTGTAGCAACAGTTCAAACTGCTGCATGAATACCTCTATGGGCATCGTTCCTTGTTTGAGGTTGGTTAGACGAATATAACTTTCCTCTTTTAGACTGCTAATCCTAAAGTGGTCCTCTACTTCTCTCTCTTCAACTCCTCCCAAGACAGCCATTCAAGGGTGGAGTTCTTCTTTTGGTACTTCTCCAGCATAATGTGAGAGAAGGACTTGGCTTTGCCAATCATCTGGAGGAGGATAGTGGCAGTTTGTTGTCTTTTGTCCAGGCTGCCTTGGCATTGGACCCATATTGCAATTGTCACCCACCAGGGGTGAAAAGTTAATCAATTGCTGTCTCAAGTACCAGGGTTGGCAATGAGACATGTTAATAGTGAGGAATGGTGAGCAGGAGTGGTGGTAGCAGTGTCTGTGAGCTGCTGGGCAAGTTGCTGCTGAGCTAGCAGCAAATTTTGAAGCATCACAGCCATGGCCGCCATTGTGTTACAAATTTCTGCCCAGGTAACATTAGGGTCAGCAGGTGGCAGGGGAACTCCTTCCATGGCACCAGACATCTAAAGATACTTGGAGGGGCAATAAAGGACATTATGGGAACAGAGACAGAAAAGGTGCATGTACTGGGTATTTCCTACTTGTACATTGTGAGGGTTTTGTTTATACTTCTTGTGCTGCCTGCACACACAAATGGAAGTGGGAGAAGGAGAAAGAGCATGAGCAAGAGAAGGTGTAAGAGAGAGTGTGTGGACACAGGTGAGCTCAGGTGGTGGCGAAGTGTCATTGAGGTCATTTTCGTTTTTGTCTGCTACTGGGAAGTCGTCAAGGTAGGAGTGAGGTTGGGAGTGAGAAGGCAGACAGGTGTGTGTTCTGGCACAAGAACAGGCTCAGGTAAGAAACAGATAACTCAGGGTGCTACTTAGAAGTTGAGGGTGTTTATTTGTTGCTGATGATGAAGATGGTTGGTGTTGGTGCAGGAATATATATGATGGAGGCGAAGAGGAAAAATAATAGTTTAGCCTCACAGCAGTCCTATTCAGGTGAAACTGGATGAAACTAAACAAGGAGGACTAGACCTAATCTAGGCATAGTGCAACCTCAGCGACAGTATGAATGGTCCAGGAATGAGTGTCCAACCACATGTGGATGAGGACATGAAGATCTGTGACGAGGAAGTTTACTGTACCCAAGTACAGCATAAAACATTTATCAATGGGAAGTGTGCAATAACATGCATGAAGCCAGCAATTGCAGAGTAGATGAATTGGAACAGAAACCAGAGTAGTACTTGAAGAATATCTGGCCCCTAAGGTAGAGAGAGATACAAGTGAATAGGACTAAGGAAAAGTAGACAACAAGAGGGGGTGGGTTTATATAGTGATTATCAATGGGTTTAGGGTAGGTCATCTGAGTCCTAAATAGTTTAGGGCCAGCATAGATAAGAAACATGAGGAGAACACAAGGTGAGCACGAGTATGGTGAGAAGTCCATGTGAGAAAGAAGAAGCATACTCATGTGAACAAGATATTGGAGATGAAGGACATGAGGCTTGATGTCATGTGAGGTGTCCCATGGTCATGTGACTTCAAGAGTGAAAGGAAAGCGTTAAGTATGAAAGTGAAGAAAATTGAAAAATGTAGCATATAGGTCCTGAACTATAACAGAAGCTGGAGAAGCATCTTGAGGTGCTGCAAGAGGCAGAGGAGTATGAGAAGCTGGATCTGGTGGATGATATGCTACTTGAGGACAGATGTTATAGTTTAGGACCTATATGCTATATTTTCATGTTGTCTCTACTTTTTACTTAATCACATCTTATGTTTTCAAAATCACATAACCAATGCATGTGACCATGAGAACATCACATGACCTACAGACCCAGACCATGATGTCATCTATGACATCACACCTCATAGATACTTCATTTCCATATTTCTCTCACAAGTATGCTTCTACCTTCTCATGTGTACTTCTTTTTTTCTTTAATATTCTATAACCTTTCACTTCCTTTGACCAGCCCTAAATTACTTAGGACTCAGACAACCTACCCTAAACCACTCATATTTTCTATATAAACCCTCTCTCTTCATTGTCTATTTCCTTGATCCTGTTATGGTCGGTCCGAGTAGGAATGAACATGAACCTGGGAGACAAGGGATGTCAACTAAGGGGCTTCCTTATCAATAGGACAAGTCGCAAAAAAGGGCAACAGGAGGCAAGGGATGAGTCATGTGGTTAATGACTGGAGACTTCCACAGAGGCTTCCTGAGGTGGGTGAAGGATAATCGACCAAAGGGGGTATCCCTTGTTGATGAGACTAGTTGCAAAGAAGAGCAATGGAGACAAGTCGTGATAAAGAGCAACTGGAGACGAAGGAGAATGATGAGAATCCACTCAAAAGTAGGACGAAAGACTTAGAGAGGCGATGAACATGTGAAGAGAAACAAGATGCTATTCAAGGTAGGTCTAGCTTAGGGAATACATGGTAAAGGTAACAGCCTATATATACCCTGGGTATCTGTGCATGGACCAAGCTGTGTTACAGCAGTAGGTCAGAGGAATCTAAATAGGGTAAGTGGAGTGGGAATAATGGCGGCGTAAAGACATTGTCAGAGAAAGGAACAAGGCTGTTCGATAAGAGATAAGAATGAGTAATTAGGATGACCATCATGAGAGAAGAGCGGAAGTAAGTGCGATGGTCGTTGTGGGAGATGGAAGATAAGAGCATGAGTCACGAGATGAGATGCAACAAGAAAAGGAAAGGAAAAAGAGAGAGTCGTAATATTACCCCCCTACTAAATCCAAACTCCGGAGAAGGATAATGAGTAAAGGGTGTGAGTCAGAAGTTGTGGTAGGAAGCACCAGGGGAACCAGTCATATTGGTGTAGGCAGCATCGTTGTAGGGGTCATTATAGTCATATGGGGAAGGAGCATGAGGAGCGGGGGAGCAGGATCATCAGTTACAATAACAGGGATAGAAAGGCATGACCCAAGAGCGAGGAGGAGGTACAGGGTGAGCAGAAGATGAAGAGGAGTGGGAGGAACTGGAAAGTGAGGAGAATGGGGGAGGTGGAGTTGGATGATGGAGAGGACATCATTGCTGAGTGTGGGGTGGGGTGGTTATGAGGCAGGAAGGGCATTGGTACCAAGGACAGTCAATTCGCCGATATCCCAAATGGTGGCACTTGAAGCAAGTTTCATTGTAGCGAGGGTGTGAGCGGGAGAGGGGGGTGTCAGTAAGTTCTCTGTGAATGGTTCCTCTAGTTCGTATTTCATGCATGAGTTCAGCACACTGGACAGTGATGAGCTCCTTGGGTAGGAGAGGAGAAGAAGACACAGAGAGGGTATGATATTCGTCAGCAGTAACAACAGAGGGGGCAATATAAGCAGGATGGATGCAGTTAGGGTGAGCATGGTACTGGTTAAGCTCGAATAGTTCTGCTAGATATTATGGACAAAGTTGGCCCAATGGCCAAAGGTTCCTCTGGAGAAGGTCAAGAAATTGCCCAGGCATTGGACTTGGAGGAAGGCATGGTAGAGGTTCCACAAGGGGGAACCAATGTCGGGGTAACAGCCAAGGGGTACGGTGATATGGGGGTTCTGGAGAAGGGATGTTTGGTGTTCCAGGGCATGACCATCAGTGAGGTCTTCACGAAGACGATAAGCATAGAGAGGGATGTTGACAGAGACAATGGCGGGAGGGGTGACTGGTGAGTTGGGCAAGGGGGTATGGTTCCATCTGGGAGAGGGTCGGGTCAAGGATGGTTCGGGGGAAGGGTTACACAGGGGAGGGGACAAAAGCCTTTCGGCTAAAGAGAGAGTAGAAGAATTTAAGGTAGAAGGGAAAAGCAAAAAGAGAGAAGAGACGGAATCAGAGACAGTTGGTTGGGAGGACATGCTTGTAGAGACTCAAGTTGGGTTGCAAGGGAAGATCAAGGGATGGAGTCTTTTACAGTTGGTGAGGGTGGACTTTGCATTTTTCAAGTCCCGTTCAGAAACCCAGGAATCTTCTTTGGCAGAGTATCCTTTCCATCAGATCAGGAAGGAGTGGTGAGACAGGGTTTCATGATAGCATAAGATCTTTTCAATTTTGTATTCTGGATAAGGTCTGGTGGTGGAGTGGAAAAGTTAGGTCCATGGATATCATTTTTGTGATAAGGTGATAAGAGGGAGGTGTGGAACATGTTATGGATTTTCCATGTTTTAGGGAGGTGGAGTTGATAAACAATAGGAGACAGGACCTTGGTTATGGTAAAGGGTCCTTCTTGTTGGGGGTGAATTTCGGATTAGCAATAGATCACTGAGATTGCAGGCTTCTAGCCACACTTTATCTCCTAGGGTGAAAGGGGTGAAGTTTTTGTAAGTGTAAGAAGCCATGACTTGGTGAGCGAGTTCGTGAGCTGCTAATGCTTCATCACAAGCTGCAGAAAGAGCTTTGAGTTGGGATTTGATTGCAGGGAGAGGGGATTCAGGGAGAAGGGATGGTAGGGCTTGGGGTTCAAAGCCCAATCATGAGGAAAAATGGGGATGTGTGTTACGGCCGGTCCGGGTAGGATCGAACGTAGACCTGGGAGACAAGGGGGTGTCGACTAAGGGGCTTGCTTATCGACGGGACGAGTCGTGTGGTTAACGACCGGAGACTTCCATAGGGGCTTCCTGAGGTGGACGAAGGATAGTTGACCTAGGGATGCCCTAGTCAACGGGACGACCGCAAAGAAGAGCGGCGGGGACGAGTCGCAAAGAAGAGCGACCGGAGACGAAGGTAGAACGACGAGCGTCCACTCAGAAGTAGGACGGGTGACTTAGAGAGCGATTGACGAGTGAAGGAAACAAAGGTGCTATTCCAGGTAGGTCTAGCTTAGAGAATACAAGGTAACGACGGCAGGGTTTATATACCTAAAGGGAACTGTGCA
>JBBPLC010000491.1:0-19250 GCA_038089535.1 Hemileccinum rubropunctum
TTTCTGGGCAGGAGTTAAGGCTATTAATGGCTCTGCAAGTATCAGAGTTGATGCATTTTAGTTCTCTTGCAAATGTCAAGTCTTTCCAAAATGGCCCAACATTGGGACACTTATTTGAGCCACTGTAGATCCTGAACTATAACAGATCTCCTTCTTGAACCCTTCAGGACATTGTCATACCTCTTTGTGAGCATCTTCCCTAAAGAGTTATCCTTGTTCATGCTTGTTGAAAGCACAGGGATATAAGGCAAAGAATTACCTAACACTTACCAGGGTTTGAGAGGTTTGCTAAAAGCAATGGTTGTGGTAAGAACACAAGATGCTATTCAAACTCAGATGACTGAGTTCCAACTTATATACTATGTGGTGTGTGTGACTATTTCCTTATAAGGTAAACTACACTACAATTAGTAAGTAATAAGTAGCATTGAGAGCTACTGCATGGTGCTTGATCAACAGTGCTTTGCACTTGAAAGCAGCACTTTCGCATAACAGAGACTCTGGAATGGAGATTTGAACATGTTATAGTTCATGGACCTCATGCTATATTTCTACTTTTCTTTACTTTTTACACTTAACATATTTTCTTTGCTTTCAAGTCATATGACCAGTACACATGACTGTGAGATATTTCACATGACCAGAAGCCTAGCCCCATGATGTCACTATGACATCATATCTCATGTCTCTTTCATTTCCACCTTTCTCTCACAAATATGCTTCTTCCTTCCTATATGGACTTCTCACTGTACTCATGTTATTCTCATTGTTCTCTTATTTAACCTGGCCCTAAACTATTTAGGACCTAGACAATCTACCCTAAGCCATGTGTACTTACATATATAAACCCTCTCCTCTTTGTCATCTTTTTTCTTAGTCCTATTCATTTGTTCTTCTTTTTTACTTAGAGGCCAGGAACTTCTCAAGTACTACTCTGGTCTTTTCTCTTATCCCAATCTACTCTGCATTTGTTATCTTTGTGCCCATTACTGCACACTTGTAAATGTTCTATATTTGCACCCTCACCATGAATGCTTTTGGTTTATACATTCTTATCCACATCTGGGTCAACCCTTGCCTTCATATGATTGTCACCATTGCAAAAGTCACCATTTCCCTAAACTAGGGTAATGTCTCAAGTTGTAGTTTAAGTCCCATTTCAGAACATGTTAATGTAGATCAGAGACATTCTTGTTGAATGAATTGGATATTTTAATATTGTATATGTTGAAATGTAGTTGCTTCTTTATGAGGTGTAGGTAGGAATGGGCAAGAAACTGGTGATCAATTAATATGTCAATGATAGATCTTTTCTGTTGTAGTTCGGGCTACGACACTACCGCTTACCATTACATTCCCTACATTCGCCTTTACCTGGACTTACGATTTCTACTTTCAAGGTCACGTGACCATTTCCCATGATCATGTGACTTGGCCACTATTATCATTATTTATTGTATCTTAGGGACACATGCTAGTTCCCATGATCATGTGCCTACAGGCCGTTCTGGACTATGCCTAGATCCATGATGTCACTATGACATCATGTCTCACCACTACCACATTCCTTACATTAGACCTACCCTAGAGTACACTGCTTGGTCCGTGCACTCTCAGTAGACACTATATATAGGGTAGCAAGTAGACTGTAGTACCTCAGTCTTATTCATTTGTCTTACCCTCCACACTGTGGGGCCTGAGTACACTTGAGTACCACTCATTCCTCTCCTTCTGCCAGTTGACCACCGTTATAAGGTCCTTGTTGTATTTATCATTCTAGGCGACATTCGGGCCATTCTAGCTAGAGGCTAGGTTGCCCTTGTTGGAGTTGGTTCTTGCTGTTCCACTCCATTACATTTTCTGTGCCAAAAGAAAAATGAAAGAGATAGAATAACATTAAATGATGAGCATTCTAGAAGTTGATTGATAGCTTGGAGGGTCATTGGTACCTGTTCAATAACAGCAGTACCAACAGTAACCCAGAATTCATTGATCAAGCAAGTATTTGTCCAATCGCCAATTGACTTGATAGCAGTACCAAATAGAGCATCAAGTGATTCAAGTCTATTGATGCTACTGGTATAATTCAATATTAGCAGATAATAAAGAGCACTTTCTGGATTAAAAGTGTTTCCAATGAACAATACCACCATTAATACCAAAATAAACACCCTCTCCATGTAGAGTAAGAGTTTAAGCATCAATGGATGTCCTAGCCAGCCAACTGGTAGCCCACTCAAGGAATGGATCTCATAGATTCTACACACATTATATTCAAGGAAAGCAAGCACATCATCAGTAGATTTGGATGCTAAAACCTTAATCTGCTTGATTTTTTGAGCCTGTGTGAATAACTCTACAATATCAGGTTCCATGTGACTGGTGATTACAAATTTGAGTGAGGGAGGAAGCAAAGTAAACCTCTTTGTCATAAGGTCCACAAGCACCCTACATGTTTTGTAGTCTCCATATTCATTGAGAGCATCTAGAACAATAAAGAAAGGAGAATTGTGTGAAAGTTGAAATGTGGTCAAAGGTTGATGAAGAAGCTTTGTGAACTGAGTGGCAAGTGATTCAGTGGCTATCTTGGGATTCTGCTTGATAGCTCTAAGGATAGCAACTCAAATATCTGAATTGTTGATAGTGAATTGATAGGCAATGGTATGAATGACTTAGCTCAGATAACTTGAGGTTGAATCATCCCTATCAAAGAACAGGTATGCAATGCACTATTCTTGACGTTCCTTAGCAACAGAGTTGGCTATAACACTCTTCCCTAAGCCTGCATCACCATGAAGCCAGCAGATGTTGGTGTTAATAGATAAGTTGTCAACCCAATGGAAAATGGGGTTGATGATCTTTCAATGTGTGCTCTGCAAACATGGCTTGCACCCAATGGATCCATTTTAGCAAGATCAAGGACTATATTGAGAAGCTCTAACAACAACATCTATTGTTGTAGGACTTGCTACAATACTACTACACTCAGACGGTTACACTTATCTTATCTTATCAGATAGCATATCATGTGATAATCCCCACAGCTTATCTTAGGATCTAGGACTGCAGATCAGCTGGTCACATGACTGACATCATCATAGGTCTAGAGCTATGACCTCATCAGTCTAGGCTATGATCTCATCAGTCTAGGCTATGACCTCATCAGTCTAGGCTATGACCTCATCAGTCTAGGCTATGACCTCATCAGTCTAGGCTATGACATTATCGGTGATGTCATACCTCATGGTTACCTCATGGATATCTTATGTTATCTGCATGTATGTATTTCTACACCAGCCCTATAGTATAGGAGCCTCCCCTAAACCCATTACCTTACATATATATATGCAGACCCTCCTGTATTTATTTCTTAGTTCTATTCACTTGTCTCTTGCCTGGTTCCCTATGTCCAAACTGCCTAAAAGCCATAGTGGAAGTCCTCCTTCCATTCTTTGCCAGAATATACCCTCCTGTAGAAAAGACACTTGTCATCAAACTCTTCCTCCACATCATTGCTAGCCAACAGAACCCACAAGGCAGAGTAGCTATTTATAGTCATTTGCCATTCCACTCCATTACATCTATGAGCTATGGAAAATTATCCAAAATGTATTTACCAACTTTGTTCTGTATAACTGGGTGTCAAAACAGATTCAACCATTATGCTTCTAAAATGCATGATTTAGAAGATCATAACAGCATTAAGCTAAATTTTGGCTCACAGATATCAGCACTAGCCTTTGAGATCTAGAGATACAAGCTGGTGAGAATGTAGAAGTGGATCAAGATGATGTGTATGGTTTCTGACTCTGTTATGCAGAAATGTAGGGTAAAAGAATGTACCAATGGAGCAATATCTGAACTTGAGTTGGATTTTGATGATGGGGAGAGGAAAAAAAGTGAATTCCCACCCATGTCACTCACCATTGCTTTTAGAGCCTGTTCAGATATACCATTGTTGTGAACATACATTGCTTGTTGCTGTTTTGATAAGTCCTGGGAACATGGCATCACCTTCCATAGTTGAAGTGGAGATTAGATTGGTAATGGTGTATGGCCCAGATATGAATCTCCTAGATCATGCTCTCACTGACTATGATCAGTGCCATACCCAGTGTTCTGAGCTTTGATGCTCACTGGCAACAACTCTTCCATATAATTAACCTTATCCATGTACTCCTAATCACCCTGCTTGAAATTTTATCTGGAATCAACACTCCTCTGATACTGTATCACACCTCTGCACTTTCTGGCCATCAGTGGGTCCTAGAACTCATTTGTGGTCACCCAGATCGCATTTGCTCAGAGCTTGGAGTATGCAAAGATACATTCTTATGGCTGGTGGCTGAACTACGTTCCATTGGCATCATAGACTTGAGACATGTTACTCTTGAAGAATAACTTGCGATCTTTTTGTACACATGTGTGACTGGCCTCATAATGAGGCATGTTGGAGAGCATTTCCAATGCTCCAATGATACCATATGTTATAGTTCAGGACCTATATGCTATGTTTCACTTTTCTACCTTTCAAACTTAACGCTTTCCTTTCATTTTCGAAGTCACGTGACCAGTGCACGTGACTAGAGGTCTAGTCCATGATGTCATCATGACATCACACCTCATGTCTTTCATCTCCGTTCCTTTTTCTATGAGGACGCTTCTTTCTTCCCATACGGACTTCTCGCTGTCCTCATGGTCTCCTCGTTTTCCTTTCTTCTCACACCGGCCCTCAATCAATTAGGACTCAGACGACCTACCCTAAACTCCCTTACTTACATATATAAACTCTCCCTCTTTGTCGTCGATTCCCCAGTCCTATTCACTTGAATACCCTCCTCCTTAGGGGTCTATCCATTTGACTACCACTCTTCTATACTCTGTTCCTACTTTGCAATTGCCGACTTTGTGCACGTTATCGCACGCTACTCGTTTATCTCGTGAATGCTATATCTTGGAACCATTCACTTCCTCGTCGCTGAACTCCACATCCTTGTCCATGTTTGGTTGGACACTCGCAATCGCACCGTCCACACCGTTGCTGAAGTCGCCCAACGCCTAGATTAGGTGTTGTGCTCCCTTAAAGGTTTCATCCCGTTTCACCATAACTTGGTAAGTCAAGATGGCTTCAAGTTGCTTGCTATCATGCTCATCGATACACTGGCATAGCTACTTTAAAAAAATACTATATGCCCTTTCTAGTGCTCTGTTTTACACAAAGTTTGTCCAGTTTCCAACCAGTGGAACCTCCTCCCCAAAGATTCAACACAACCCCATGTTTTGGCCCTATTTTGCCAATGCAATCAGAGCAATTGATGGTAGCCATATCCTGGTCTCATCTCCGGCATATTTGCATGGACAATATCACAACTGGAAAGGCTTTCTCTCACAGAATGCACTATTTATTTGCGATTTCAACCTCAACTTCATATACTTGCTCACCAGGTGGGAAGGATCAGCAACAGATGCACATGTCTATGATGATGCAATATCAAAGGATCTGCATATTCCACTAGGAAGGTATCTGTTATAGGATTCACGATGCGATTACTATAACATTTGGACGTTTATCTTATCTTATTGAATAGCATCTCACATGACAACCCCCACAGCTAGGCTTAGGGTCTAGGACTGCACCTAGACTGGTCATGTGACATGACGTCATCGTTGGGCCTAGAGCTATGACCTCATCAGTCTAGGCTATAACATCATCAGTGATGTCATGCCTCATGACTTCCTCATGGACACCTCATGTTATCCACATGTATGTATTCCCATACCGGCTCTTATGTATAGGAGACCTATCCTAAACCTGCTACCTTACATATATATACCACAGACCCTCCTGTACTTCTCTTTAGTTCTATTCACTTGTATCTTGCCCAGTTCCCTACGTCCAAACTGCCTGAGATACCAAGTGGGTGCTCTCCTATACTCCTTGCCAGGTTATGCCATCCTGTTACGAAAGGCACTCATCGTCGAACCCTTCTCCCTCCTTGTTGGCCATATCTATTGGCTAGATGCCACCTTGTCGTCATCACCAGCAGGAACCTTCCTGCAAGGCGGATGGAGCAGCCTCATTTGCCATTCCACTTCATTACAGTATCTACTTGCCGATGCTGGTTACCCATTATGGCTGCAATTACTTGTGCCATATTGTGGTGTTCATTACCACCTCACCAAGTGAGCCCATGCAAGCAAAAGGTTTTCTCTTTTTCTCTTTTTCTCTTTCTCTCTTTTTGAATACTCTTCACAGGCCAAAAAACAAAGAAGAGTTGTTCAACCTTTGTCATGCATCAACCTGTAATGTTATTGAATGAATCTTTGGTATTCTGAAGCGCCACTTTCACATCCTGCTCCTCCCACTTGAATACAACCTAGAAATTCAGGCTTGTCTATGTTACAGTCGGTCCAGGTAGGAATGAATATAAACCTGGGAGACAAGGAATGTCAACTAAGGGGCTTCCTTATCAACAGGATGAGTCACGTGGAGAGACGACTGGAGATGAGGGGCAAGTAGTGTGGTTAACTACCGGAGACTTCCACAGGGGCTTCCTGAGGTGGACAAAGGATAATCGACCAAGGGAGACCCCTTGTCGACAGGACTGGCTGCAAAGAAGAGCGGCGGAGGCAAGTTGCTATGGAGAGCGACCGGAGACGAAGGAGAATGACAAGTGTCCACTCAAAAGTAGGACAGGAGACTTAGAGAAACAATGGACAAGTGAAGAGAAACAAGGTGCTATTCCAGGTAGGGCTAGCTTAGGGAATACATGGTAAAGATATCAGCCAATATATACCCTGGGTATCCATGCACAGACCAAGCTGTGTTACAGCAGTAGGTCAGAGGAATCTAAATAGGGTAAGTGTTGTAGTTCGGGCTATGACACTACTGCTTACCGATACGTTCATTGCATTCTCCTTATCCCGGACTTATGATCTTTACTTTCGAGGTCACATGACTCCTTCTCACGATCATGTGACTTGGCCATGGTTATCTTATCTTATTGTACCTTAGGGGCACGTGCTAGTTCCCACAATCACGTGCCTACAGGCCACTCTGGACTATACCTAGATCCATGATGTCACTATGACATCATGCCTCGCTGCTACCACATTCCTTATCTTAGACCTACCCTAGAGTACACAGCATGGTCCGTGCACTCTTCTGTAGCAGTATATATAGAGGTAGCGATGCGACTGGGTTAGCTAGTCTTATTCATTTGTTCTACCCTCCACCTAGTGGGGCCTGGATACACTTTGTTACGGTCGGTCCGGGTAGGAACGAACGTAGACCTGGGAGACGAGGGATGTCGACTAAGGGGCTTGCTTATCAACGGGACGAGTCGCAAAGAGAGGCGACTGGAGACAAGGACGAGTCGTGTGGTTAACGACCGGAGACTTCCACAGGGGCTTCCTGAGGTGGACGAAGGATAATCGACCAAGGGATGCCCTTGTTGACGGGACGACCGCAAAGAAGAGCGGTGGAGACGAGTCACAAAGAAGAGCGACTGGAGACGAAGATAGAACGATGAGCATCCACTCAAAAGTAGGACGGGTGACTTAGAGAGCGATTGACGGGTGAAGGGAACAAAGATGCTATTCCAGGTAGGTCTAGCTTAGGGAATACAAGGTATCGACGGCAGGGTTTATATACCTAAAGGGAACTGCGCACGGACCAAGCTATGTAGCAGCGGAAGGTCAGAGGAAGCTCAATAAGGTAAGTGGTGAGAGGAAGATAATGGAAGTTATCGGGATAAAGGAAGTGAGGCTGTCCATCGGAAGGAAGCGGGATAAAAGATAAGAGTTTGTAATCAAGGTGACCATCGTGAGAAGAGCAGAAGAAAGCGGTGGTCGTCGTGTGAAAGAGAGGCATTAGCAAGAAGTGTAAGATGAATGCTAATGCAAAAAGGCAAAGAAAAGGTGAATCGTAACACACTTGAGTACCGCTCATCCCTTCCTTCTGCCGGCTAGCCACCGTTATAGGGCTACTATCGTATTTATCGTTCTTGGCAACACTCAGGCCATCCTAGCTAGAGGCTAGGCTACCCTTGTTGGAGTTGGTTCTTGCCGTTCCACTCCATTACAGTAAGTGGAGTGGGAAAGATGGTGGTGTAAAGATGTCATCAGAGAGAAGAACAAGGCTGTCCGATAAGAGATAGAAATGAGTAATCAAGATGACCATCATGAGAGAAGAGCAGAAGTAAGCACAATGGACATCATGGGAGAAGGAAGGTAAGAGCATGAGTCACAGGAGAAGGAAGGTAAGAGCATGAGTCATGGGACAAAATACGAAAAGAAAAGAAAAGAGAGAATCATAATAGTCTACCTGCTGGCCTCGCATCACTATACAATTTTATCTGCATCTCAGAACCAGATAAATGTGAGCAGGATGACTCTGAGTCAGAAACTGAATCTAGTCACGGTAACTGGGATGAAGAAGACTCTGAAGAAGAGGTCAACCTCACTAAGGATGACACTCAGGCTAGAGCAGCTAATGTACCTGGGCCATCCAACAGAAATGTGAATAAAACTGGAGATTGCACTGAGGCAAGTGCTATGCAAGATCACATTGCACAGGAAATGTGGAATGACTATCAAGCATTGTTATTGACTTGTCAAGATTTATAGGAGATGGACTCAGACTTGGTAGAGGATGTAGAGAATAATTTTGATGTATAGCATATCAAATCTCATACATTTGATGTAGCCTGAGACACTACTACTCACAAACCAGTACATCATTTGGTGCTACAGGCAGGATGGTGCAAATTGTACAAGTCCATAGCGTACTTGAGATGACCTTTGTCATCAGGAATTGCATTGTATATAACAGCAATTGTAGAATTGACAGTTATTTGAGCCATTAAGAAACAACAATACTCATCTAACATGTTTTCCTGGCTGTAGATACTTGGAATGGCAAGTTGTACACTTTTCAGCAGGTTGACAATTTTAGTTGACATGGTGTCACCGACATGCCAGAGTGAGGAGTCAATGACATGAAGAGCAATGCTTGTCACAG
The DNA here is from genome assembly GCA_038089535.1 of Hemileccinum rubropunctum. Lineage (NCBI taxonomy): Eukaryota > Fungi > Basidiomycota > Agaricomycetes > Boletales > Boletaceae > Hemileccinum > Hemileccinum rubropunctum. The sequence goes on from JBBPLC010000491.1 coordinate 9,023, forward strand.
CAGTACCAGAGAGATGACCATGCTTGTGGGAAGACGATCCTGATAAGGATTGTGGAGGAACTTGAATAAATGAAGAGGTTGGGGGATCAGTGGGAAGGGGGCACTTCTTGCTTGATGGCTTTGACCTGCTCAGGCCAATAGATGGAATGGGGGCCTAACTCAGAGGTGCAGACTTGGATCCAGTCAATGAATTGATTGCCATTGTGGTGGATACAATGGCATGGGCAATGAGCCTTTGATTCAGATCAGCATCATCAATCTGCAAGTCTGGCATTGACAGGGCCTGGGTCTGGGAGATACTATCTCGAGGTGGTACAGGGTCATCAGGGCTGGTGTCTTCTTCAGCATCTGGCTGACTTGGGGCTGGCACACTGCTTGCATCAGCACAATAAAATCTGAGACCAGTCACACTACCCACTGGAAGTATCTCGTCAAATTTGTCAAGGTATTTCCAGCCCTGTCATCTGAAATTCTTCATAAAGTTCTGTGGATAACAATTGGCAAATTAGCTGATTTATCAAACCCAAAATTGTATGACGCACCCTATTTCCAGCTTGGATAAATGTGTTGAATACCTCATTGGCAGCATTTCCCTCAATATTAGCCCCTCTATCGTTATCCCAATGAACTCCTGACATCTCACACCAAGTGCAGATCATGGAATGGATGTGTTTGAGCTGTAAAATACATCAGCATCAGTTTGAATGGTAATTTATTAGCTTACCTGCTTCCATTTGCTTCAGACACTTGCCTCATTTTTTGGCTTACCACCAGTGGTCAAAAGGGGATGGATGTGCATGGCTGCTGCATTCAATGTTGCCTTTTTGAAGTTACCACCGTCGGCATGTTCAGAGCGATGTGCATGAAGGAAATCAACCATAGAATCAACTTCTTCATCGGTCCATTTCACCTTGTCCACTGATTGTATATCCTGAGCCATAACCTTCACAACTTGCTCCAGAAGATTGAGAAAAGAGAATATATGGTGGTAGATCCACTGCCAACGGCTGTTAATGTGGTGAAGACTGGGATCTGATATGTGTTGATCCATCGGGGGTAGGGTATTGGGCGAGGTTTGGCTTAGATAATAACATCTCCGCTTCAACCACGGAAGGTGATGCCGCGTTCCCAGGACTCATCAAAACAGCAACAAGCAATGTATGTTCACGAAAATGGTGTATCCGAACAGGCTCTTAGTAATTAAGGAGCGACAATATCCGGCATCACACTACCATGATCTCGAATTTATAGCCAGTACGGGCCGTCGCTCCTCAAGCAGACGAAACGGACTTTTTCGCTCGTCCGACTCTCGGGCTCGAGCTGCCTCAAGAACGCTTCTAAACGACAACAAACGACGTGAAAACGAAGAAGAAACTCCTGCGTGCCGTTTGCGCCAGCAAAGGTAAGCAACGCGTGCACCACGACGATCACCCTCGATACCGGTCTTGGCGCGCTCGTCATACGCACCCTTGCGCACGCTCCAAGCACCCAATCATATGGGCTACCCCTCTTCAAGAAGACCAAGCACGCTGTCTCGCTTGCCCACCGCATTGGGCTCGAGCCGACCCAAGAGCTCGCCAAGACCCTCCACTGGCGGGGGTTTACATAGTACTGCGTCGAGCACTGGAGTCTTGCGTGCGATGGCTTTGGGTGCGTCTGACGACATCATCGCATCTAGCCCGACGGAAAACGTTGGCAGACAAGCTTAGGAGTCTTACCTTACTTGTTCGCAATGTCCATGACTCACCCAGTACCGACCACCATGATCAGGCGTTCCGTTTTAACTTCGGGTTGCAAAAGTGGTGCTCTTCTCCGACCTCTGATGTGGTGGAACTGTCATCATCATGACTGCCAGCGAGTAAAGTTGCGGCGTTCTTGTTACATCTGTCGACAGGGATTCCATTCACATATCATTATCAATTACAAGAGAACATATTCGAGAAATGTCGTCAAAACTCGGTGCACTGACTATGCGCGCAAAAAGATCGGATCTGACAAAGATCTTGGTATCGTCGTGCAGAAATTCTGGAACAAACGTCATTTCTACAACCACCGATTTCCTCTGGACCACATATCCTCGTCAATCCCGTATTTAGGGTGCCCCCATCGTCGAGTTCTTTCTTCTGCCCCTCCCCCAATGCTGCTGGGCCATGAAGAATCAATGAAATTTCGCTGGTCTCTATTTCTCATCTAATACCCCCACCCTCAGTGTGCTCAATCGTGCCCGACGGCATCACCCATCAAATCCGCGGGGCCCGATGCGGAGAGGGACAAACTGGATAATGGGGGTCAAGTTTTCTCTTTTCGTGTCCGATGATATCGACTGGGGGTCCTCGGGTTCCAACGTCAATCGCAACCGCGGGAATGTGCAAACGCTAGGGCCGAATCCTATCGCGGCGTCTGCTCCAAACAGTCGTGCAACCAGTCTTGGGGTCCCCTTCGATCCATGCGACTGCTCGCCCTTGCTGGCTCATGCTTTGGCCACGGGAGTAGCAGCAAACTTTCCCTCGGTCGCGAATCTGGTCGGGGAAGTCTTCGACGCGCCGGTGTTTATGCCCAACACCCAAGTCGACTCTGCTCGAGTCGTACCACACCGAAACGCGCCTGTGGCCAGTTTCTCCAGTCGAGTGCGTACTTTGCACGCTGAACCTGGGGCAAGGAACGTAGTTCTGCGAGTGGTCGTTCAGGGATCTTGATGGATTTGAAGACGAGATACGGGAAGCGGTGGGTTGCGTCTGGTTGTACGCCACTCCGCACCAACGCGAACGGACCTCTGGGCCGGGAGCGGTGGAAGCGGTGGCAACAGCGGCACGAACATACCATACGGAGCACCCACGATCCGGACTTGGGAAGAGGAAGAGGAAACGGAGCAGCGGGATGTTGAACGCGTCGGTGTTTGCGCGCGGGTTCGCAGATCGGGATCTCGGGTTGGACATTGGCCGGATGCGGACGCTGACGGGGTCGACGGTCGACACGGCGAGCGCGTGGGGTCAGGTGTGGCATCGACGGTGTTCATGATGCCTGATCTTGGGGGCGGTGCGAGTTCGGGGCCAACGGGCGTGCAGCCGCGTCACAGACGACGAGCCTGATGCCGACTGCGAATTCGGAGGCGCAGATTGGACTAGCAAAGGTGGCTGAGGACGCGTTTAAGTATCGCAGGTTGGAGAGCATGTTGTGTAAAACCTTCGTGAGATCGTTCTCAAGATGTCTCGTTCAGCAAGGAAGTGGTACGAGACGGACATGTGTAAAATCTGAATAGGGTCACGTCAATACTAGTTATGCACTTTTGACATTTACCACCGAGCATCCGTTCCTTGTACAGGTGGAGGACATTCTATCCCGAGGCTCGCTCGCTAGGTAGTTTCCTCCATGGTCATTCGAGGAGTATGTTTATGATTCAGCCGATCGACAATCCAGTCAGCACTTCGGCACCGATCGAGTCCAGATTCCGATATGACTGATACGATCACTGCCAAGCCATTGCACAAGCCAGAGTTCAAGCCGGGACAAAGGCGCAGGCCGTGATCGATCGATGATCAATATGCATTCCGTAGTGCAACACTCGATTTTTCAAATGGCGCACCTGGCAACGAGCCACGTCGTATCTGCGCAATGCATTCGGGGCCGAACTATCGGTCCCGTTCTGATTTCAAAACGAGGATACGATCGAGGACAATGAACGATCGAACATCAGGGGAAAATTTGAAAGTCGGGCTGACATGGTTCAAGTTTGATCCGTGAACGGGTTGACGTCATGTATCATGACTGTATTCTTTCGCAAGGGCTGGCCACCCCTTGCCCTAGATCTGCCGCCCCACGCGAAGAGTATATACTTCACTCGGTTGGAGAGACCGTGCTGCCATGCATCATCATTATCCCGAATGACAACGTTGACAAGTGGCGTCAGGAGGGTCATCATCCGTTATCATTATCGCACCGCCTCCGTATAAAAAGTACCATCTAGAGTATAGAATGTCCTACAAACAACCCTTTTTTTTTACCAAGGATAGGTTCGATTATGCGTACAACTATCTATAAATCCACCGTGAACCCGTGATTGATGGAGATAATGTGTGAGTGGGTGACCGTGATTGCCAAACACGCGTGTATGTATAAAGACAACAACCGAGATGTGAGCAGAGAAAGTGATGTGTGAGGGTGATTTCCAAACACGCAGAAAACAACAGAGATGTGCAAGGGCTGATAAAGATACCTATTAAATTGGAATGATTAGATGACGCGAAGCTTTTCGAGGTGGCTTCTGAGGATGCCCTCTCGCACGCCTAATAGCACGGCCTGCGTGGCTTCCGTGTCCTGAAACATGAGACACGATCAAAACGGAATGTGGCGTTCAATCAGGCTAAACGTACGATGGCAGATGTTTGATGACAAAAAAAGGTGCGTTGCTTTGACGACAGGCGCTTCTGCACGAGGCCCATCAGCATGTACACAAGATGCGAGATAAAAAAACACACATGGTATGCGCGGAACTTGTCGTGAAAATCTGACACACGCCCTGAGCCTAGAATATGGACGGTAACGACAATTGACATACATTTGACAACATGCTCCAGAGCGTTGGGTGAGCTGTATGCGGGTACAAATGTTTGTACCTTGACGCCCGCTTTGAGGGTGGATTCGAGAATGTCCATCTTGTTCAGAAAGAGGATGATGTTTGCGCGTGCAAGCAGGGGATTTGCGCAGACTTCCTTCCATAGGCTGATCGAGTCTTCCTGTAGGGCGTATGAACAAATGAGAAAGAGAGTGCGAGGGAGACGCACCAGACGGTTGATCCTTTGATCCTCGTCCAGCATTTGGTTAAAGAGTAATGGGGCAAGGAAGATGATCGCTTGGACTAGAGATGACGACAATCAGACGAGGAATTGGGCGAGTGGATAGACAAACCGTCGTCGAAATAGGGAATCCACTGATGTCGCGAGCCACGACTACCGCCTACGTCGTAAATGTACCATTCTGAGCCTGGAGGGCCAAGTGAGGGTGGGGAATGAGAGATTAGAATGGTACGTACCATGTTCAGACGTGAATCGATGTTCCTCTACGCCAAACGTCCTCAGTCTAGCTCGTACAATGTCGTCTAGGAGGCGTGAGAGAGGATGGATGGAAAGGAGAAAGGCACGAACCTATTCCGGGACGCCATCCGGGATTTCCGATTCGCAAGACATCGTTGAGAAAGAAACCGGCGCTGTGTTCCATGTGTACGCCCTTGCGCTTGAGGAGAGCGCGTACGGCAGGGTCTGTCCAAAGCGCATGAATGTCTGGAGCCAGTGCCTCTAATAGAGGGGTCGGGTCAGACGGATGGCGACGTGTGGCGCGGACAGGAGAGGTGGCGATGTCGTTAGCAGTGATACGTTGCAAGACGGCCTTCCAAGCGCCACCTGCGCGGACACAGATTTCGCCGGTGCCAAAGAGGAGACCGTGTGCGGAGTCGTCGCCAGTACCAGATGCCCATTTTGTCCAACCAGATGCAGAGGGGAGTGGAGGGGAAGCGCCGCCAAACTCTGGCAACAATTGGCGAGCGAGATTCGTTTCTACGCTGAGGAGGGGAAGAAGACGAAGACGAAGAGCGGACTGAGCTTGGGTTAATGGAGGGTCTGTGATGAGATCGAGAGAAGGATAGCGAGAAGAAGAAGCGGAAGGGGTCGAAAGTTGCGCGGGAGTTGCGTCGAGTTCTTCTTCGATGATGGCAAGCAGCTTTTTGACGGAACTAAAAGTGAATGAGAAGAAGAAGAGCAAGAAGAGGAAACGGAAAAGACAGACCCGATGAGATTGAGCTGTATGATGATCTTCCATATCGGGATCTCACGGTGGAAGTAGTTTGGACAAAAAGCTAGCTGAAAGTCTACACGAGATGAATGAACGAGGCAGTGCGAGAGAGGGAGACGTACTTCTGAGCATGGTGGACTTGCCCGACTCTGCTTGACCTGTAGCGGGAATGAGAAAAAGAAGATGTGAGGGACGACAAACGCACCGAGAAGGAGGACTTTGATGGCCTTTTTTCGTTTCTCGTGGAGCTTCTTTGACGTTTCGATCGCATCGTCGATTTCCTTTGATATTCTGGCAGCCTCTTGTTGACGAGCGATGCGGGACTGCTTTTCTTGAGGTGATTCTGATGAAGGAGGTTTGAAAGAAGCGGACCAGTCGTCGTTGATGGAGAGGGAGCGTCGTTGGGTGATCATGACGGCGAGGAGAGTTGTTGACCGAGCATGTTTTAATAAAGACAGGCTATCACCTTATCGGGATGAACAGATCTCGTTTTGAAATTATGTCAGTCAGCCATCAGGGGCAGCATGCCGCGGCAAAACACAAACCCTGGACTAGCCAACTACCGCAGCCTTGAACGTAACAACTCGGACAGACGAGACTCGACTTTATACAGCCGGAACGTCACCATGAAACTGTACAGTAAACATGGCGTGCCAAGGGTCACCGTCGTCAACCCTTCCCAGATATACGGAATAATGCCAACTGAAACGTCGGATGTTGTCTACAACTTCGCCGTGTATCGGATCCGCTTGATCTTGATTTCTGACTTTTGAAAGAACCCCCCTTTGCACACACATACGAGCGCGGATCTACCACTTGTCTCAGGCTCGTCGGCGTGCTAAATCCGAAGTATCTTCTTGACTACGGTCCCTTTCTCGGTTTTCCAGCCGTCTGACACTGATCGCGTTTGAACTTTCTGACGGTGATCCCCGACCATGTTTCGCTCCTCAGTCTTCCATTCTGTGATGGGCCGTCGGCCGTCCATCAGTGCGCGTATATAAAACAGGCTCAGCCGGAACTCTCCGGTCTTCATTTTTCTTCCTGTACCCTTGGCTCGCGTCGATTCATGACAAATCATCGGACGCAACTCGTTTCAATAACCACCTCGAGAATGACGGAGTCTACAACGGATGCAACTCTGTCTGCTGGCCATACAACCAGATGGGTCACGTCGATTCTTTGGCTCGCCGTGTCCCAGGACCTTCTTTGATTGTCACCGGTCGTACCTTGCTGACACTTACATGTTGGTCGAGTGCGTAATGTGTTGGCGAGGAAGCAGAGGTAAAGATTTATGAGCGTCAGTGGGTGAACTCTGTTCTCTAGATGCTGGCTAGTTAACATGGTCGGTTTAGTGACCGGTACCGTGAAAAGTTACCGCGGAGACTTGTCGGAGCGTGGACACCAAGTTTGGCGGGACCACAAGCTTGACAAGGTCAGATGATCCTTGAAAGTTGGAGTCTTCAACGTGAAGCTTTATTTGGCTCCATCTCTTAACCTACCTAGATTTCTGAGAATCTGTCCTTGTGTCGAAACAACGACAATTCCGTCTCACGTCCTGTCATTAGGCCGACTCGGCGGCCTTATCTGCCAGCACTCCTTGACTCGAGCGGTGTGGGTACAATCGTCTGACCATTGCCGATGTACATCTCACCTCCCCGATCTAAGACCATTCACGTGTCACTAACCCATAATCGTAACAGCGTTGGATTAATCTTTACACGTTCAACCGGTCCGCTGTGGCCCGTCCGTTCCACAGGCACCGTGCCGGACTTGAAACCAGCTCACGCTCATATAAGACAGACTCGTCATGCAAAACAATTTTGTCATACGGGGACTGTTCCCTGGCTATTCTGGAACGTTGCCTTTCTCCACAACCCCACGTTCGCCCTCATGTCGCCCCTCATCAACTTCAAGAACATTCGTGTATACTGTGAGTATTTGTGGATTGCCCGTCCCCCCTCCCTTCCGCTCTTCAGCACCTCATCCACACGAACAGGGCTGGCTTTTGTTGCCTACTGGGGCATCGTCCTGTTTGGTTATGACACGTTCGTCTCGACATTTAACAAATGTGATTTGTTCTCGCTCATGTCTCTGCTAGAGGTATCGCTGGAGGCGTCGTCTCTCAACCCTACTTTGAGACGCATTTTGGTATCCTCAACCCCGATGGCACGGTCAACAAGAACCAGGATGTGACGGTCTCATCCAACGTCGTCTCTGTTCTCCAAGCAGGTGCATTTTTTGGTGCACTGGGAAGTGCCCCCCTTTCAGGTATCGTCTCGCCTCTGTCGTGTGTAGGTGTATGTTGACATGGACACCGTTCGCAGCACATTTTGGACGTCGATGGACTCTTGTTGGCTTTACCCTCGTCTTTTGTGTCGGTGCCGTGAGTATGACTTGGCAGCGTTATGAAACTTTCACACCGACTGTACCAGATCCTCACCACCGTAGCAGGCGGTAGTCATGGTATTGGGTACATCTATGGTGGACGCGTCGTATCGGGTGTTGGCATTGGCGGTATCTCCGCCGTCGCCCCTGCGTACGTGTCTGAATGTTCCCCCAAGGACGTGCGCGGGCGGATCACGGGCTTGTTTCAGGTCATGGTGGCAATTGGCGTCATGATCTCATATTTTATCAATCGTGAGCACCTGTGTCGTTCCATTCCTGCCATCTCTGATCGCTGTGCGTCTAGTCGGTGTTGGATTGCACATGGCCAACAGTCCCAGCGTGTGGAGGATTCCTTTCGGTTTCCAACTCGTTCCTGCTGGGCTGATGTGTCTCGGATTGTTCACCGTCAAGGTAATTCGCCTTTTCTTTGATCCGGCATCAACTTATCCTTTCCAGGAATCACCCCGTTGGTTAGCTTCCAAGGGTCGTGTCAAGGAGGCGATAGAGAATCTTGCGTATCTTCGCAAAGAGCCATATGACTCGCCCTCTGTCAGGCACGAAATAGCAGAGATTGAAGCTGCAATCAATGAAGAACGCGAGGCACGTCAAGGGTTCGGAATCAGAGAGGCCTTCTTCGGAAAGGGCAACTTTATCCGATTCGTGATTGCCTTTATCATCTTCCTCTTGCAGCAGTGGAGCGGACAGAATTCCGTCGGATATTATGCACCCCAAATCTTCACTTCGGTGAGAGTGTACCGTACATTCAAGTTCCCTGTGTCCTTGCTCAACGATCCTGTGGATGTACATAGATTGGGTATTCAGGGACGACCAACTCCCTCCTTGCCTCGGGGATCTATGGCATCGTCAAAGTGATCGCTACCGTCCTCTTCGTGTCCCTCATGGCGGACAGTCTCGGCCGTAAGCCATCGCTGTTCATCTCTGCGCTGGGCATGGGCATCACGTTCTTCATCATCGGTGCCATCCTCAAGACGCACCCCGTCGTGACTCCTTTACCCGGCCAGGCTGCACCCCCTCCGTCCCCCTCTTCAAAAGCCATGGCCGCGATGCTGTACATCTACGTCTGCTTCTATTCGATGGGGTGGGGACCGCTCCCGTGGGTGTACGTCGCTGACATTTTCCCAACGAGAACGCGGCATTATGGGCTAGCCGTCGCTTCTGGATCGCAGTGGCTTTGGAGTACGTGTGCCTCGTCCGTTCGCTCTCCCACTAGCAGCGCTCACCCATCCGTTCTCTTTCCTCTAGACTTTGTTGTGGCCAAGGTGACGCCGACGATCGAAGCTAACCTGGGGTATAAGCTCTTTATGTTGTTCACCACGATCAACATGGCCGGTATGGCCGTCTTTTCTCTGTGAGGCCGGATCGGGTCTTTCGACGATTCGTGGGTCGCTGACGCGTTGTTTGCAGTGTGATACCCGAGACCAAGGGACGGAGTTTAGAGGAGATGGACGTGGTGTTCGGTGCAGTCAGTTCGGAGGCGCGAGAGGCGTTTATTCAGAGGGAGGAGCGGGCGCTGGGTGATGCCAACGATGCAGGTTCTTTGGATGATCATGATGTCAAGGTTTGACTTGCTAGTACGGTGCTACTAGTATGGGTGTGATCTCTTACGCACGTCTACGACTACTAATGCAAGCTGTATTTTTGAACGTGTCGCGCAGATTGATTGAATCGTTGGGTCACTGCGACCCGACTGATAATCTGTGGTATGCCGCGAGTCCGACACCGAGATGTGTACGATCCACTGAAACCGTACATCGTCACCGTTCGTCAACCGATCGGATCTCGAACGCGCGTCCACCAACTGCGAATCCGACCATCAAACGTTTGATATTGGCATGATCGTCATGAACCTCGCCTAACATCGCCGCGATCTTTCGCTGTTGAACCCTGTCTGACGTAGCCTCAAACGTACAGATCGTGCCCCGATGTCGCTCGCCCAACTTGACCACACCGCACGATGGAAAATAGCGCTCTCGTTTGACCTGCCATGTTTCCTTGCCATCTACATCTTCGAGTCTCCAACAACCCAAACACCATCGGG
>JBBPLC010000492.1:0-19230 GCA_038089535.1 Hemileccinum rubropunctum
CCACCAAGAAATTTATTTCCGGTCCTCCCCTGGAACGCATCACCCCCTCTGTGTTCGTTAAGATTCTTTATGAGATGCGGGAGGCCATCCGACCTGAAGAAGACTGCCCATCCGATCAGCAAATTCAAGAGGGCCGCCTTAGGTACCAGGAACTGCTTGAAAGTCAAAGCGGGCTTCAGGCTTCGATCCTTGATCCGCCTGGCGCGCTCATTCGGTCTCAGAACCGTGGCACCACTCGCGGAGGAACCGTTAGCGCTAGAGTTGCAAGTATCAGACAACATGAGAGCAAGCGCACGCATGAAGGTCTGGGCCCGCAGTCCTCCAAACGTCCCCGGCGGGATGATGCTCGGGGTGACCCAACAAGTCGCCTACCAGAGCCATTGAAATTTCACCGTTCTTTGCGCAGTGGGTCTCACACGACATCGCAAGGTACTACACGCGTCTCACGCGCGGCCTCGTCGGCTGGGATCAGTTATCAGGCACGTCCTAGAGGGAGGAAGCAGCTCGAGAGGAAGGGGAGTCAGTAGGCTGCTATTTTTTGAAAGGTCCTCGCTATGTTGGAGATACTATCACTGCCCCGGAGTTGCAAAAACTTCCAATGTCAATAACTCGTATATCTCTACAGATTGAGAACCAAGAAAAATAGAGAGAGGTGGGGAAAATATTTGCTTTGATTCCTAGAATAAGAATGAGATTATTTGTTGCATGCTTTGTGTGCCAGAGAGATGCCGGTACAAAAAGTGAAAAGTGCACAGAGTTGCAAAATTTCTCCGGGCGACTTTCAAGGGATGTCACGCATTCAATGTCACGGTGCCCTCGGTCTAGAACTCTCGAAAGATATCATTTTCAGGATCTAAAGCCGCCAGTAAATTGATCTGATGGTTGGATTTATGACTGTCTGAATTATGCTACCGAGTGATTTAGGGACTGGGGTGTATTCTTTGATTAATACAGTTCGATGAAGTTTGGCTGGCTAACAGGAGCATATTCATCCCACGCGGCGTGCGCGCGACTTTGGAAATTCAGCAGCATACAACTTGCACGTCTCAACCCATGTCCGATTTTGCACATCATCTCGACTCCCTGACCACTTCTCGAAACACCGGCTCTGACCTGAATGTACAAGCTCTTGTCGACTGGACCAGGTGCACGGGCTTGGGGTTCTCAATGATCCATCGATGCTAACAAGCCATCAGTCCCAAGGCATTTGACCACGATGGTATGCAAGTGTTCAACGGGTATGCAAGTGTTCAACGGGTATGCAAGTGTTCAACGTCAAGTTGAATGTACATGTTGAGCGCTCGAACGTGTAGATGGACTGTTCCAAGTTCCAGAGGACAAACCAGAGGACGAGCCGTGGTCTACCGTTCTGCATCTCTTCGCCGGGGACATTGGATCACCCGCTGTCAAGATCATCTGTCAAAAAATGCTAAGTGTGATATCTTCTTGAGCTGCTTCTGGAGTGGCTGATTCGCCAAGTAAAACAGTAAACCCAACTCTGAACACACTCTACAAGCCCTGGTGGATCTACTCTCCAGCGAACGAGCGAACGACAAGATCTCGAGTGAAGCTGTCGAACTCGTGGGCTTTTATCAAATTGGATTGGTCGTGGACTTGCTCGGATCGCGCCGTTCTGTCGCAAAAGAAGTGAGCATGTCAGCTTTTATACTGCCCTACTGTTTATCACATATCCTATAGCTCTATCTTCATCCGAACCCGGGAACAAAGCACGAGGAAAGTGACACCAAGTCGCCCAGTAAATTCTTCGTCATGTCATATCGCTTAGTAAAACTTGTCAATGGTGCTTGGCCTTGCGCCGGAAGACGCTCGCCGCCATATCGATGAGACGCTGAAGGCGAATTCTGCTCGCCCTCTATTCACTAAAACAGCAGTAAGTTTCACTCTTTGGTGCATTGGTCATATACTAACATTCATCAGCAAGACGCTCCGAAAGTTTTGCCCCATGTTTACACTTCCTGGTCTAACACTGGTGGCGAAAATATTCTATCTCAGTACGGAAGCAAGTATATGCCACCAATCGGAATCACAAGGAACAATTATGAGGTCACGTCTTTGGAGTTCATTTTCGCGTCCCGTCTCATATCTTCTTCAGGATTATGAAGAAGTCGTCATACCTCCTGCTACTCAGCCCGCGGCGTCAAGGTTGAAATGTCTATTGTACTCACGAGCTGCCGTTATGTGTACTGGCGGAACCGTTGTCATCCCACGGTCGACCAACCACACCATGACACCCGCGTCTCATCGCGCGTTGTTCATCCCAGAATTGCTCGATATCATCTTCAATTTCTTGGACAAGAACACCAACGTTACTATCGCTTGTGTCTGCAAACGATGGTCAGAGATAGCCCTCGACGTCGTGTGGAAAGAGGTCGACAACCTCATCTTTCTCTTCCATCTACTGAAGCCGATACTTCAGCACGAAGACATGTTCGAATATGCGAGTGTCTCTGTTCATTTTCAATTCTTCACTCACCTCGTCTCTACAGTACTTTGAGTCTCTCCCACAAGCCAGCGACTGGTCCAGGTTCGAAAAGTATGCCTCTCGTGCGAGATCTCTCAAGTTCCGCCCCGCCAAGTACGATCTCGAAATATGTCCTCTGCTCGACGATGTCGCCAGAACGCGAACGTCGCTCGAGATATTGCCCAACTTGCACACATTGGAGTGGTTCCATACCACCCCTGCTCACATGGAACGCTGCAAGCTATTCCTCCATCCTCGGCTCAGACACCTCTCCATCACCACACCTTACCAACTCCATCCCCGTCCCACCGATCTGTGCACACGCGCACCTCACCTAAAACACTCCCTCTCCCACTGTCAGTTTCCCTGGTAAACCTATCGACGCAGAGCTTCACATCCTCCTTCAAAACCTGCCAGAGCTCAAGATCGTCCTACCAGAATTTCACTATACATCTGCAGTCATCGAACAACTCTCCCGAGCCAACAACATTGCTGTGGTCGATTTCAGTCAGGACCTCAAGCTATGATATGGTAACCCATCCAACGTGGCATTATTTGTCCCCGTCCTCAAACAAGGTGCGTTTCCTTGTCTACGCGAACTCAACCTGTCTGCAAGAGTCGACCATGTCAACCACTTCTTTCACTCAAGTTTCGCGCCAACACGCCTTACCATGCTGTATCTCAACCCGTACACAGATCACATGCCCACCGATTGCACACCTTCCTCATCACGCTCTTTCAGCAATGTGAGCTATTGACAAAGCTCAACATACAGCTCTACCACACGGTCCTTCCCTCCAATCTCCCCACAGACCAGCAGCTCTCTTACGCCACAATCAAACCTATCCTTACCTTTCTAAATCTCATCGCCTTTGAACTCGTGCACAAATACCCTCAAAATCACCCTGGACGAAATCGAAGATCTGGCCAGCAAATGGCCAAACGTGGAATGCCTCATGCTGAATGCAGAACCGCTCTTCGTCGATGAGAACGCATTCACACTCGACCTCCGCGCCTTGTTACCCTTTGCGCAACATTGCCCTCGCATGTGTCCTCGGCCTCTGCATCAACGCCACCGAAGCTGAAATCCCGTCGTCTCACACTCCACTCGAGCCGTTTGGCGCCCTCCAGACATTTTCAGTCGGTACTTCCCAGGTTCGAGATGCGACCGCAGTCACAACGGTTCTGAGCCGGATTTTTCCGCCTCGGTGTGCCTTGGAGATGGGCATCACCTGGACCGAGTTTGGGTGTGAAGACACTCGGTTCTTGCCCGCCAATCTACGGTATTCGCTTCAGCGGCGCTGCGTGGCATGGCAGGCCGTCGACAAGCTACTCCCGGCCCTGACACAACTGAGATGAGAAGAACAGGAGCGATCGCGCGCATTGCGGGAAGAGGTCGAGGACTTGCGGATACGGAACCGTGTGTTGATGGACAAGGCAGATGGCAAGGCAAGGGATTCGTGCGTCATTGCATGACTCTCGAGGTCATCGATCTGTGCGTGTTTATTCGTATTACGTTCGTGTTTCAGCGGTGGTACATGGTTGGTGGCTGCGTGTCTATCCAGTCCTACATACTAACTCGTGTATTGTTATCCTATCATTTGCGTTTCGGAATGATTTGCTTGTAGAAATGCGACATGATTCCCTCGGTGTGCGTGATGGTCAGGTTGAACACAGGATGAGTAGCATTCTGCAAGGAAATTTAAGTTCAAGGAATGCAATGCCGTGCACACGTACCACCCGGTTCATTGAGCCTTCGAGAATATGCGACACCCCTTCCTCTTCAGTCCCCGCAAGCGCGTCTGCAAACGATCTTTGGCGAAGTTGCTCGTTCGACGGATCTGCTCGTTCAGCATACGTGCTGACACGAGTAGGAACAAGACCTCACCTAAAGACCCCCCTGCCACGCTTCATCCACCTGGGCACATCGACTCGGCACAGGGTTGACACTATGCTGAGCAGCCGAGAGTCCAGCGAGACAATACAACGTATGATACGCGTCCGGGCTCCTGCCCGAAGAGTCTGAGTAACCTCACCAGCGCATCCACTTGCACACACTTGGGTGGTTTATCCCGCAAACCTCCAGCCGGGTGCTGCGCCGCACACAAGATATACCGCTGCAACGCTAGTCCGTCCCACGGCGACTCTGCTGTCCATCCATCAGTCCAGTTCGGGCGACCCTTGTGGAGGACTTGCCATCTACATCGACCCACTCCTCGTCTGCACTCGTCTCATCGACATGCTCATGCGCGTGACCACTACCGATACCCTGCGACGCTAACAATGCAAAACACCCCCTGACCCACCACGAATAACACCCATCGACAAGCTTGTTCGTCCGACCGCGAAACCCGCCCAACTCGATCTCAGATCCTTGCATCTGTACGAGTAACTAATCGACGGGTGACCTCGGTGGTATCCCAATGCGAGGTAGGGCTGGACCATGACCCACGAGGCGAGCGCACAAAAGGTGTACCCCCGTGTGCCTCACCAAGGGGCGGTCGGACTTCTTCGAGGAGCGTTTCTCCCCCGTCTGCTTTGATGATGTAATATGGCTGCGACACTGAGGAAAACACGCCCTTGTACGTCTGGCACGATGTGATGAACTCTGGCGTGCCTTGTAAGAGTTCTGGGGTGAGCAGATCCCGGAGGTACGCGACGACGAGCAGACAATACGTGCCCCTGCGTAGGGGTCAGCGTTGCCAATACGCGCGAACGCAACGTACTGAACGTCCACCTCGGCGTCGTGAGCGACGAGAAAAGATCCATCGGGCTGTTTGAGAGACACGAAGAATGTGCAGAGTTTCTCTCTACGGGTGTGATCAGGATGGGACATGTGCGAGTGGAGATGACACGCACTTGTCGATTTGGTCCCAGCCTCCTCCTGGTCCTGGTCGACCAACGATCGCAAGTGCGCAGATGGATGCATAGGTGGGGAGGAGATGCGCCGCCTGTCCCGGCCCACCGCCAAACCCACCCTCTAAATGCTGCCACGCCAGAATCTTGTTGATCGCGCTGAGGACACGTCAAGCGAGTGAGAGCAAGCAAAGGGTGGGCGCGCACCGTTGCTTGTTATCAGGATCTAGGACAACGCCGAGCGTGCAGAAACCTTGGAGAGTCCAGTACACTAGCCACGGTTGGCTGGCATCTTGGCTGATGTAGCGCGATGGGAGACCTTGCACGAGATTTCGGACGAGAAATTGGAGATGTTTTCATTGGAGGTGGCGGGGACTCTGGATGGAGCGGGAGATGTCTCAGGTGATGATGGTAGCGGGCTGTGTGTCAGCCGTATGTCACCGTGACTTCCTGCCAGCCTGATGACTTCGCCTTTTCCAACGCATGATTTTCCGTTCGCATGACTTCTGATGCCGACCAAGCGAAATATGGTATACTAACTTGAGATCCATGCAGCCCTCTCAGGTTCGCGAAAAAGAACGTTATTTCTTCGCGGGCGGGGCGTTCTCTTTCTGCTCCTTCAGTTTTTGGATGCGCTACAGCCGACCGTCGTCCGAGTCAGCTCCGACGTATGTGATGGCTTACTCCAACCCCAACCCATCGGCATTCACGTCCATCAAGCCGTTGATAACCCAAGAACAGACTTACTCTCTTTGGTAGCAACCTGCTCGGCGGGCTGCGCGGCAGCCATTCTAGACAAGACCGTCAGCAGCTAATTGAAGCTCTTGAAGTCGCACCCAAGGCATGCGGAACGCGCCCGAGTCCCTGACCTGAGGATGAGAGGCCGAAACATGAGTGAACGGGCTAATCCTGGTAAGTCTCAGAGTCTAACACCGCTGACTATACGCGGCACTCACGCTTTTCATCCATCTTTCAGCCCATCAGTACGACCTCTCGTTATCAGGAAATCGACCCACACACTTGTTTCTGTCGCGGTCACTACCAATTCTGTTGGAGCTGTGTTATGGAAACTGCCGTGCACGCACCCGTGGGTCTCGAGGCTATAACAAACATTGTTAGCCTTGGCTGAATTGAGACCAGATTATGCCATTTCTACCCTAGGAGGTGCAGCTATGAGAGATGGTCCCATGTCTGTTCAAACGACAAGAGCGGTGGTAAGACGACCCACCGTCTGACATGTTTCCAGACAACCTCGAGCATCCCTGGCCGTATCCTGCCACTCCAACTTCTGTCCTTCCTCGCCCGGTTCAGCGGTGGCAGAGACGTCCCTGGCTTTTTTGCTCTCTGCCAACAACTACCAGGGCCAACCGATGAGATACCGCCCCTCGACGTTGGCATCTGTGGCAAGCACCCCTTCGAGGAGGGTTACCGCATCTGAACAGGCACCGCGCTCCAAGAGCAGCTTTGCGCGCTTGATGCATGTTTGGACGGGCGGTGCATTGAGCAAGAGAGTGCGTGTGATTGTGGATCGGCTGCGGGCTCAAACGGGAGGTGGTGAGAACATCCGGAGGGGGAGGAAGGGCCTCGTCTTGTTTTTTCCTGGGAGAGACGTGCGCTGGCGAGGTGTCCAGGATCGGTCTGGAGGGTGCGGGAGAGGAGGGAATCGCACGTGCTTGAGGCAGCTGGGTCGACACTACCGGTTGGGACCGCGTCTGAGGTTGAGGAGGGGAGAAGGGGGAGCTTACCATAGATCGTACTCTGGATCCATCCAGATTTCTACCATGCCGAGATATGCGTGGACGTTGTTGTCCTTGATTTCTCCTCTTTGGATGCGTTTCTGGATGAGATGGATTTTCCTCTGAGTTAGGAGATCGATCGCAGATTAGTGGTGCGCGGGGACGGTATGTGGGCCGTCGTCTGTGAGCTGTGCAATGTACAGATATGCAGATGGGGGTGGAACGACGGAGCCTCTGGATGAGAGGGAGCAAGGGTACGGAGGATCTAGCGGAACGTTCCGTGGATCTCAAAGGACAGCATAAGCGTTGGACGTACTTGTTTGGCACCATCGCCGTCTCCGATCTCCAAAAGGGTGATGGCGAGTGTCTCCTTTGCTTGTTTTTTTTTCTAAGGTGGCATCTTCCCTGGTGAGTACACGCTCGGTAAATTTGCGAACGAGGGCGTAGTAACACTGGACAATAAAGTCCTGTCGAGGAGATGGAGGGCAATGATCTGAAGCAGATGTGGTATGGGGGATCTGATGACAGATGGCGTCTATTTGTTTGTTGTTGTGCGAGCTTAGACAATATTACCTAATATACAAGCCACACGGCCAAGTATGCCGAATACAATCCAAGGTCTCACCTTACATAGCCAAAAATGTTCATTCAACAAATCGGATACTTATATATAAACTTATTGTCACAGTGTTAATGTATTTCCTTGCCAAACATATTTAGGGCAAAGCTGAAATAAAATCATGGACTATTATAGCATAACATATTAAACTAAACAAAGTAAAAACAACTGGCCTGATAAGGGTAAAACTTTTTGCATAAATCTGCATCAGCCACAGATTTCGTGTATTTGCTGAAAATGATGTCAAATAGGAAACTGGAGATTTTGAAAAAGTCCATTACTATGCCCATGTTATTTATTTTGTATTAGATTTTCATTGGTAATTGAAAACATTAATTGGATCTGATAGACCTACATACAGAATATATTTACATAAAAATTGACTTACAACATATTTATGTACTGATCTTGAACATGCTTTGAAATCTGGTCAACCCCCCCCTAATGAACCCCTCATTCTCCATCCATCAGGCAAGATAGGCATCTGGAATGGTCGATACCCTAGTTTGTGTGAGAGTTTGCAACATAGTAAGAAAACTACATCACAACATGTACTGTTGATCAATGAATATACATACATTTTGTCCAGGGAGAGGGCTGCTAGTTTATCCATGGACAGTCTACCCAATGAAACGGGAGTAAGACTAAACTTGGAGATGTTACCCTAATTTATAAGGTCATTCTGGAATTAAGATTCAAACTTAAAACCATGTGATGGCTTGGAAAAGTATACCATAAAATAGAGCCCATTTCCACAATCATTATGACCCCCTATGCAATGACATTGGTGGTCAGAATCTTGAGATAAAAATGTCATTTCAAGCATGGATGAAAGATTGATACTAAAATGATTTTGTAGGGTCCTGTAAATGTTACCAATGGATTCAGAGGCCTAGATAATCCACAGGAAAAATGCTGGAAGCATTCTGGGATGGTCCTGTGGCCTACTATGCCTCATGCTCCAATGGGAGAGATGGAAGATGTTACGATTCACCTTTTTCCTTGCTTTTCGCATTAACATTCGTCTTACACTTCTTGCTAATGCTCTTCTTTCACACGGTGACCACCGCTTTCTTCCGCTCTTCTCACGATGGTCATCTTGATTACGAACTCTTATCTTTTGTTCTGCTTCCCGCCGATGGACAGCCGCACTTCCTTTATCTTGATAACCTCCGTTGTCTTCCTCTCACTACTTACCTTATTGAGCTTCCTCAGACCTTCAGTTACTACATAGCTTGGTCCGTGCGCAGTTTCCTTTAGGTATATAAACCCTGCTGTCGATACCTTGTATTCCCTAAGCTAGACCTACCTGGAATAGCACTTTTGTTCCCTTCACCCGTCAATCGCTCTCTAAGTCACCCATCCTACTTTTGAGTGGACGCTCGTCGTTTTACCTTCATCTCCGGTCGCTCTTCTTTGCGACTCGTCCCTGCCGCTCTTCTTTGCGGTTGTTCCTGTCGACAAGGGTACCCCTTGGTCGACTATCCTTCGTCCACCTCAGGAAGCCCCTGCGGAAGTCTCCGGTCGTTAACCACACGACTCGTCCTTGTCTCCGGTCGTCCTTCTTCACGACCCGTCCCGTCGATAAGCAAGCCCCTTAGTCGACATCCCTCGCCTCCCAGGTCTACGTTCGTTCCCACCCGGACCGACTGTAACAAAAGGTCTAGCTTCTCATCAAAGAGGCTATTGCCGTCATAGTCCCCCACGATTTCGCAACCACCGCGCCCAGATCCTCGTTGGTTGGCTCCCCAATCAAAACCACTCGACGACTCTTCCTCTTCCGAGCAACCCAACTCCGAAGAAGAAGAATACCTTGACCCTGATACCCTTGTACCCTCTGTCGCTCAACAAAGCGAAACCCTTGACCTTTCGCAACAGTTCTCTGCCAGTCTAACGATCCCTCGTCAACCTACCCCACCATCTCCCACTCCCATCGCCACCACCCCCGTTTTTCCTATTCCCCGCATCCCTTCCATCTCTCTCCCTCCACCCACCGCCCCTCCCCCATTCGTTAGACCACCATCCCCTGCCATGTCCTCCACTAAGCTCACCGAACTTCGCATTTGTGCCCCTGAAGCCTTTGACGGTTCATACAAAACTGCCATCCAATGGCTCAACACAGTCCAATTCTACCTCCATATCAATGACAAAGTCTACGACACCGACGCAAAGCGAGTTATCTTTGCCCTCTCTTACATGACCAAAGGCTCCGCCCTCACTTGGGCGAATACTTTCCAGCAAAACGCCATTTCCGGAACCACCATCTCCCTCGGCACCTTCGACGATTTTGTCGAAGAATTCATGAAAACCTTCGAACACCATGACACCGTCAACAACACCGTCGCCTGGCTAGCCACGAAACGCATGGTTCTTAATACTAAAACCAAGCGTCATGAACCATCCCTTGACTCCTACATCTCCTCGTTCCAAAACCGCGTGGCCCTTGCAGGCATCACCGACGAAAACGTCCTTATCAACTATTTCTCCGCCGGAATTCCCCCCTCCCTCATGCGCCGCATCCTCTCCATGGACACTCCCCCAACCAAGATCGCGGCTTGGTACAAGAAGGCAACCCACTTCCAGACGCAGTGGGACCGCGCCGATGAAATCGCCCGAAGAGGCAAGACGTCCTCTTCTCATTTCCACTCTTTCACCACTCCCACCTGCACTCCCGCCAAAGACCCCGACGCCATGGATGTGAACGTAGTCCACATCGCCAAACTCACCCCTGACGAACGCAAACGCTGTATCGAGAAGGGACTCTGCTTCCGTTGCTGTCGTGCCGGCCATAATAGCACCTCTTGTCCTTCTTTTCCCTCCACGCCTAACCGCCGCACAGAGAAGAAGATCCATCAGGTCGAAGAAGAATCTGACCTCCCTACCCTACGTGAAATTGACGACGATGAAGATGAAGTTGCCGTCAGGAAGGTTTCCTTCCAAATGGATTTTTAGAAAGGGGACCTCAGTCGACGCGAGTCTCCCCTCCCTCCTTCTTGTGTGCCCCTGTATTTGTATCAGCTACTACTAAAGCCATGCAAATCCCAATTCAGTTAGTTACCCCCTCGCACACCCAGAAAGCCGTCGACACCAGCACCCTTATCGATAGCGGTGCTGAAATCTCTTGCATTGATCGAGACTTTGTATCAAAACATCGTCTCCCCACCGAGAAACTCACCTCCCCCATCCGCGCCCGCAATGCCGATCACTCGTACAACAAGAATGGGAACATTACCCATACTTGCACCCTGTATTCCAACATCAAAGGAATTTTCCAGAAGGTCACTTTCTATGTCATGGCCTGCGGAAGAACTAACGTCATCCTCGGACTCCCCTGGTTAAGAACCACCAATCCCACGATCGACTGGAAAAGTCGAACCCTCGCTATCCCCAAATCTCTTGACGAGTCTAACGACTTCTACGCCTCCTGTGCCAAGGACTCTGAACACCATAACTCCCACTTCCTCGCACCTTGCCACATCCACGTATCCTCCGTCCACGACTACCACCTTTACGGCTTCCTTAAACAAGAAAACGAAGAACAGTTCCTCTCCCGTGCTCTTGACAATTGCTCCCTTTTCCAAACTATCCACAGAGAATCCTGCTCTATCCCCAAGGGATCTCCAGTCATCGCCAAACTTACCACCGCTACGGAACTAGCCATGGAAGCCGAAAGGAACAAACCGAAAACCACCCTTCCCCCCGAGTTCTCTCAATTCGCCCCCATCTTCACTAAGGAAACCGCGGACCACATTCCCCCCTCTCACCCCTATGATCATGAGATCAACGTCAAAGAATCCTTTGTCCCCAAAGTCGGAAAGATATACCCCTTATCTCCCGACGAACGCAAAGCCACCGAGGACTTCTTAGAAGAGAACCTCAAAGCCGGAAAGATCTGTCCCTCGAACTCCCCCCAAGCTGCACCCTTCTTCTTCGTCAAAAAGAAGGATGGCGGCCTCCGCCCTTGCCAAGACTACCGCTACCTCAACGAACATACTGTTCGTGACGCCTATCCCCTCCCCCTCATCTCCGACCTCGTCGATAAACTTCGAGATGCCAAGGTCTTCACCAAGTTCGATGTACGATGGGGGTACAACAATGTCCGCATCAAGGACGGACACCAATGGAAAGCCGCCTTCATCACCCATAAGGGGCTCTTCGAACCCACCGTCATGTTCTTTGGCCTCACCAACTCCCCCGCTACGTTCCAATGATTCATGAATGACTCCTTCCACGATATGATCACCGAAGAATGGCTCATTATCTACATGGATGATCTCCTCATCTTCTCCCCTGACCCCGTCACTCATGAGGAATGTACTAAGCGTGTCCTGCAACACATGATGGAACTCGACCTCCATCTTAAACTTGAGAAATGTAAATTCGCCACCACCGAGGTTGAATACCTTGGTATGATCGTCAAACCCAGTCAACTTGCTATGGACCCCGTCAAACTTGATGGCATCGCCAAGTGGCCCACTCCCCAGAAAGTCAAGGATGTTCGCTCCTTCCTTGGCTTTGCCAATTTCTACTGTCGCTTTATCCCCGACTACTCTAACATCACCCGCCCCCTCATTGACCTCACCAAGAAAAACTGTGCTTGGTCCTGGACTTCCGCTTGCCAACAAGCCATGGACACCCTCCGATCCCGATTCCTTTCCAAACCCATCCTCCACCTCCCCAATCTCTCCGCACCTTTCGCCATTGCCACTGATGCCTCCAAATTCGCTTCTGGAGGTATCCTTCTTCAGACTGACTCAAACGGCGATTGGCACCCCTGCTCCTACCTCTCCCAATCGTTCTCTCTCGCGGAAAGGAATTACGATATCTATGACCGCGAACTCCTTGCCATCATTCGCGCTTTGAAAACATGGCGCCACTATCTCCATGGCTCCCCCTTCCCTGTCCAGGTCTTCACTGACCACAAAAACCTCACATACTTCTGACAACCTCAGGCGTTGAATCGCCGCCAAGCCTGCTGGCTTCTTGACCTTGCCGACTTCGACCTCAACATGCGACATGTCCCCGGCTCCCAACTTGCCAGCCCTGATGCCCTCTCCCGCCGCCCTGATTTACTCCCCGCCATCGACTCCCCAGACAACGACAATGTCACCCTCCTTCCCCCATCCTTGTTTGTCAATGCTATTGACACCGCCCTAGCTGACAAGGTTCAGTCAGCTTCCGCCTCCGATCCCCTTGTCCTGCAGAGCCTCCAATCTATGGACGGTTCTATTCCTCCTGCCTTCCGTTCCCGTCTCTCTGACTGGAAACACGTTAACGGCCTCTTGACCTACAAGGACCGTATCTACATCCCCAACGACTCCTCCCTCCGCCGTACCATTGTCCAACGCTGCCACGACCATGAAACAGCCGGACACCCCGGCTTCCTTAAAACTCGCCAGCTTGTCGCCACTGAATTCTGGTGGCCCGGCCTCGCTTCCTTCGTACGTAAATATGTGGAAGGTTGCGCCACTTGTCAACAAAACAAGGCCAACACACACCCCACTGTTCCTCCACTTTCCCCCATCCGTTCCCTTGCTTCCCGCCTGTTCCAACAGGTCCCCTGCGACCTCATCACCAATCTCCCCCTCTCCGCCAGCTTCAATTCCTTATTGGTCGTGGTCGACCACGGGCTTACTAAGGGGGTAATTCTATGCCCTACCAAAAAGTCCATCACCGCCGAAGGAGTTGCTGATCTTTTTTTCCACAAAGTCTTCCTCCGCTTCGGCCTCTACGACAAAATCATCTCCGATCGTGGTCCCCAATTCACCTCTGCCTTTACCAAAGCCCTTGGAAAAATCCTGAACTATGACCTCTCCCTCTCCACCGCCTATCACCCCCAATCTGATGGGGAAACCGAACGCGTAAACCAAGAAGTCGAAACCTATCTCCGAATCTTCTGTGGAAATAACCCCGCCTCATGGTCTGAGAAAATCTCCCACGCTGAATTTACGCATAATCACCGCCCTCACTCCGTCACCGGCAAATCCCCATTCTTTCTCATGATGGGCTTCGAACCCCATGCCCTACCTTCCCTCCTTCCCAAATCCCCTCTCCCCACCATTGAAACCAGACTCAAAGCCCTCTCCGCTGCTCGCGACGAAGCATTGGCAGCTCACAAACTCGCCCGCCAAGTCATGGCCTCCCGCACCCATAAGAACTTCACCCCTTTTGCACTAGGAGATAAGGTGTGGCTAGAAGCCCGCAATCTTAAGCGATCTATCGCCAACCCGAAGTTCGCCGCCAAGCGAGAAGGACCCTTTACCGTAACTAAGGTCTTATCTCCAATCGTTTACCAACTCCGTCTCCCCAAAATGTGGAAGATCCACAACACGTTCCACGCCTCCCTCTTATCGCCCTATCATGAAAACGACATTCACGGACCCAACTTCCCCGCTCCACCGCCTGACCTTATCCAAGGCGAAGAAGAATATGAAATTGAAAAGATCCTTCGCCACCGCGGAACTCCGTCTCGCCGCTTCTTCCTGATCCGATGGAAAGGGTACTCTGCCGAAGAAGATTCCTGGGTCCCTGAACAGGACTTGAAACATGCAAAGTCCGCCCTCGCAAATTATAAAAAGCTCCACCCCTCCATCTTTCCTCGCAACGTAACTTGAACTCCCACCACCATGTCCACCCAACAAACCGTCTCCGATTCCGTTTCTTCTCCTTCTTCTTTGTCTCCTTCTACCTTAGACTCTTCCCCTTCTTTGGCCGAAAGCCTTTCTTCCCCACCTCTGCATAACCCTTCCCCCGAACCTTCCTCTACTCGCCCATCTCCTGGATGGAACCACACCCCCTTGCCCACCTCGCCAGTCACTCCCCACGCCATCGTCTCCGTAGACATCCCTCTCTATGCCCACCGCCTTCGCGAAGAACTCGCTGATGGCCACGCCCTGGAACGCCAGGCATCCCTCCTCCGCAACCCTCGCATCGCTGTTCCCCTTGGCTGTTACCTCGATGTTGGTTCCCCACTGTGGAACCTCTATCATGCCTACCTCCAAGTCCAACGTCTCAGCAACCTCCTGACCCTCTCCAGAGGAACCTTCGGCCGTAGGGCCAACTTTGTCCGCAACATCCAGCAGACCCTTGAGGGAAACCTCACTGCCACCCTCTTCCAACTCGGCATGCCCGAGTTCCTTGACGACATCGACCGCTACCTCTTTGAGCTAAACCAGTACCACGCTCACCCTAACCGCACTCATCCCGCCTACATCGCTCCTTCCGTCGTCACTTCGGACAAATATCAAACCCCTTCCGCATCCTCTTCCCCACTCCTACCTGACGAACTCCTGGTCGTCCAGCGTGCCAAACTCGTGCACGAAGCACAAACTAGAGGCACCATCCACGGAGAATTCACTGATACCCCCCTCTCTCGTTCTCATCCTCGATACAACGAGACCTGTTTCGAGTGTCACTGCCTAGGACATCGGCGTATCAATTGCCCTTGGTACCAATGCCCATCCTGCCTTGTAACCACCCCGCATCACACTCAGCAACGTTGCCCTCTCCGTCGTCGCACCCCTCCTCCTCCTTTCTCCTCGCCGTCTAGTTCATCCTGCTCCTCTGCGTCCTCCGCTCGCCCCGTTCCTCCCCCTCGTTCTCGTGTCACCCCATCCTATCCCCATCGTCGTAACCGACGATCTCGCTCTCCAGTCCCTCACTCCCCCTCTCCCTATGACTACGATGATCCCTACGACGATGTCACCTACGCTAACATGACTGGCTCCCCTGGCGCCTCCTACCGCAACTTTTGACTCACGCCATTCACGTATTATCCTTCTCCGGAGTTTCGGATCTAGTAGGGGGGTAATGTTACAATTCACCTTTTTCCTTGCTTTTCGCATTAACATTCGTCTTACACTTCTTGCTAATGCTCTTCTTTCACACGGCGACCACCGCTTTCTTCTGCTCTTCTCACGATGGTCATCTTGATTACGAACTCTTATCTTTTGTTCCGCTTCCCGCCGATGGACAGCCGCACTTCCTTTATCTCGATAACCTCCGTTGTCTTCCTCTCACTACTTACCTTATTGAGCTTCCTCAGACCTTCAGTTACTACATAGCTTGGTCCGTACGCAGTTTCCTTTAGGTATATAAACCCTGCCATTGATACCTTGTATTCCCTAAGCTAGACCTACCTGGAATAGCACTTTTGTTCCCTTCACCCGTCAATCGCTCTCTAAGTCACCCATCCTACTTTTGAGTGGACGCTCGTCATTTTACCTTCGTCTCCGGTCGCTCTTCTTTGCGACTCGTCCCCGCCGCTCTTCTTTGCGGTTGTTCCCGTCGACAAGGGTACCCCTTGGTCGACTATCCTTCGTCCACCTCAGGAAGCCCCTGCGGAAGTCTCCAGTCGTTAACCACACGACTCGTCCTTGTCTCCGGTCGTCCTTCTTCACGACCCGTCCCGTCGATAAGCAAGCCCCTTAGTCGACATCCCTCGCCTCCCAGGTCTACGTTCGTTCCCACCCGGACCGACCGTAACAGAAGAGATATCTGCCATTTGCCCAAATGATTTTATTGGGCTTCACAAATGCTATCATCATCTTCAGAGGGCTAAATAGCAGTAGGAATATCCTCCTCCTTATTTATTGCTAGCATTCCTGAGGCTAGAAAAATCAATCTTTATGAGAGGGGTAGGAGACAAGGTAGTAACATTGTGTAAAGTAAAATACCACAGACCTCAGAAACCATTCTATATGCTTCTGGAAGGTCTAAAAACACCTGGGAAAAACATGCTACCATTTGACATAGAGTCAAGTTTGCATACACTTTTACTATACTTTTACTATGCTTTTTGAGCGCTTTTTTGTACACCTTTTGTACACCTTTGGTAGACTCTTGACTACACCTTTGTACACTCTATACCTTTGCTTCACTTTTGGTTACACTTTTGATTGCACTTTTTGTACACTTTTTGTATACTTTTCATACACTCTTGACTACACTGTTTATCCAAATTCTCTTTCTCCTGCTCCTGCTCCTCATTTCAGGAGCTCTAATCTAATTGAGTTAAGCTTAGGTAAAGATTAGCTGTGTTATAGGATTCATGATACATTTACTATAACACTGGACGCTTATCTTATCTTATCGGGTAGCATCTCATGTAACAACCCCCATAGCTAGGCTTAGGGACCTAGACTGGTCATGTGACATGACATCATTGTTGAGCCTGGAGCTATAACCTCATTGGTCTAGGCTATGACATCATTAGTGATGTCATGCCTCATGGTTACCTCATGGACACCTCATGTTACCTCATCATATGTATTCCCACACCGGCCCTATAGTACAGGAGCCTCCCCTAAACCCGTCTCCTTACATATATATACCATAGTCCCCTCTTGTACTTTCCCTTAGTTCTATTCACTTGTATCTTGCCTGGTTCCCTATGTCCGAACTGCCTGAGATACCAAGTGGGTGCTCTCTCACACTCCTTGCTGGGTTATGCCATCCCGTTACGAAAGGCACTTGTCATCAAACCCTTCTCCCTTCTCGTTGGCATTATCTATTGGCTAGATGCCACCTCATCGTCATCACCAGCAGGAACCTTCCCACAAGGTAGATGGAGCAGCCTCGTTTGCTGTTCCACTCCATTACAGCTGTCCTGTAAAGTATATGATATTCATGTAATTTTGTTACAAAAACAATACATAACCTGTAACACATATGGTGGATATGTATTAGCACTTATATATTGCTGTTCTACTCATCTCCATTGTGTCTAAAGTTGTGGGACAATGTTTATACAGTGATAGGAACACATTTACATTAACTGCACAAACCCAATGTAATAGAGTAGAATAGCAAATGAGGCCTAACCAACCTTAAACAAGGATAACCTAGCCTTGAGCTAGGATAGCCAATGTTGCCAAGAACAATAAATATGATAGCAGCCCTATAACAGTGGCCAGCTGGCAGAAAGAGAGGATAAGCAGTACTCAAGTGCACTCAGACCCCACTAGGTGGTGTTATAGGATTTGCGATACACGATTACTATAACACTGGACGCTTATCTTATCTTATTGGGTAGCATCTCACATGACAACCTCCACAGCTAGGCTTAGGGTCTAGGACCGCACCTAGACTGGTCACATGACATGACATCATCGTAGGGCCTGGAGCCATGACCTCATCGGTCTAGGCTATGACATCATCAGTGATGTCATGCCTCATGGTAACCTCATGGACACCTCATGTTACCTTAGTCATCTTACTATAGACCGGCCCTCACGCATACAGGGAGCCTCCCCTAAACCGTACCCTTACCTATATATACCGCAGACCCTCCCTGTATATTCCTTAGTTCTATTCACTTGTATCTTGCCTGGTTCCCCACGTCTGAACTGCCTGAGGTACACAGTGGGTGCTCTCCCACACTCCTTGCTGGGTTATGCCATCCTGTTACGAAAGGCACTCGTCGTCAAACCCTTCCTCCCTTCTCGTTGGCCTTATCTATTGGCTAGATGCCACTTGTCGTCCCCGCCAGCAGGAACCTTCCCGCAAGGCAGATGAAGCTGCCTCGTTTGCCGTTCCACTCCATTACATCCTCATGGCTACCTGATGTTTCCCTCATGTTTCTCTTCTCATGCTGGCCCTTAACTATTTAGGACTCAGATGACCTACCCTAAACCTACTGCTATTCACTATATAAACCCATCCCTCTCTGTCGTCTACTTTTCCTTAGTCCTATTCACTTGATTACTCTCCTCTTTAGGGGCCTGGTCATTTGTTTACCACTCTTCTTTACTTGCCAATCTCACTCTGCTTTTGCCAGCTTCATGCACATTATCGTACACTCATCGTCTCTCCTCATTTTATGTTGTATCTGGGAACTGTCAACTTCCTAGTTGCCGAATATCATGTCCTTGTTCACGTCTGGTTAGACACTCATAGCCACACAGTTCACACCATTGCCAAAGTCGCCCAATGCCTAGATTAGGTGTCGTCCATCTTGAGTTGTTTTCAGTTTCACTTGAATAGAACTGCCATGAGGCTAACCCTGTGTGTTCTCCCTCACCTTCACCATTACATGCACTCTTGTGCTCGTGCCGACCATCTCGCTTTTCAACAACAACAAGCTGCACTCAACTTCTATGCTGCCACCTGTATCATTTGTCTATCACCAGCACCAGAACCTCCTTGACTTTTCACTCCCAACTTCGCCCACTATCTAGGCGAACTCCCTCCTACTTATGACGAGGTCAACCCAAATAACCACCCCATCGAACCACCTCACAAGTACTTCTCCGCACCAATCCCTTCTTGCGAAGTACAGTGGCTCAAATAAGTGTCCCAATGTTGGGCCATTTTAGAAAGACTTCATATTTGCAAGAGAACTAAAATATATCAGCTCTGACCCTTGCAGGATCATAAATGCCCCTAACTCCTACCCTGAAGATAAGCCCTTAGGCATGTGATTTGATTACCATGGCACTGAGATATATCCATATTAAAATGTTATGTCATTGGGACACTTATTTGAGCATAATATTATCAATCATCTTTTGGTAAATAACATAATGTTCTGATGGGTG